>SKCR01013968.1:0-105535 GCA_019454045.1 Zanthoxylum bungeanum | reverse complement strand
CGTGGGCCCACTTTCATTTGGGTTGTGTGGGGCCCACATGACACATGTCATTTTATGCATTATTTAATTGTTAATACTTGCATGGTGATAGTGTACAATACACTCAATGGTTTTGCATGAGTTTGAGTGTTGACACTCTAAGCCATTGCATGATTTGTGTCATAAGTTTATTATTAATTTAATAAATATTATGGCATAAATATAAATTGATTTTTGTAACAAAATCATAAGACTCTCTCCTATTACCTCTTGACCGAAACTGTGAAGTTTCACAACCATCTCCCTTTTCTATTTTTGTTGCAAAAACTTGAAGAAAGTGTGTGTGTTTGGAACATTAAAATCACATATAAGGCT
Organism: Zanthoxylum bungeanum; assembly: GCA_019454045.1. Classification (NCBI taxonomy): domain Eukaryota; kingdom Viridiplantae; phylum Streptophyta; class Magnoliopsida; order Sapindales; family Rutaceae; genus Zanthoxylum; species Zanthoxylum bungeanum. The sequence goes on along the minus strand of SKCR01013968.1, from coordinate 105,181 downwards.
AGCACCTTCAGGGATCATACAAAGGTGTTATGGGAAACTAATTCTTGAGCTTGGAAGGATCAAAGAAAGCTTGGAGCTTCCACTCACCTTGGCCGAAACCTTCACTGCACAAAGGAGAAAATTTATTTCATCAACGCATCCGTATTCCGATCTTTGTGAGTATGATTCCGCCATACTTCAATATTGTTCATTCATTATATATATTTTTGTTTGCTCTTTTGATCTTGGGACATGGATTAGAATTTCCTACAATGGTATCATTGAGCTTAAAGAGCATGAAAATATATTAGGGTAATATTTGGGCAAAATTGATTGAAGCATGATTTGATGATTTTGATTGATTAAGTATGCTTAAATGTATGTTACATTATGTTATACATTATCAATTTCATGAAAAATAAATTGGATTAATTTTTCCCCTCTTGGAGAGGCTTGGCCGAATACTACCTAGACCATGGAGATGATGATTTGTTGTTTATAAGATCATTGGATGACTTTAAACGAACATAAAATGACGATTTGTGATTCGATTGGATTGAAAACGAAATCGGTAATTTTTTCATCACCTTGGCCGAATGCATGGAATAAGATTAGGACTTGATTTTTTGATTAAATAATGTTGGACATGTATTTAAGATAAAAATATGATTAATGGATTAATTTGATATTTTGGAAATATTGATTTAAAGGATTAATCATGACATTACACTTTAATTAATTAAGTTATAAAATTTGGAATTTTAAAATTTGATTAATTGGGCTTAATTTTGAATTGGGCCTAAACTATTATATTTGGACATAATGGGCTTGGTTGGACCAAGTAGGTTTGGGCAAATTGGATTGGATCCAAAAATGGGCCTAAATCACTCCATTAAGTCCAAATGTAATAAATGGGCTTTTATGTTTAATTGGGCCTTATGGGCTTGATATTGATTTTTATGGCAAATGAGGGTGATTCCTTATTGGGCTTGGAAATTGGGTTTGACCCACATTGACCAAGGCCCAAGCCTAATGAAATCAATTGAAAGCCCATCGGACTTTAATTAAACGGACATTGGATGTTGATTGGGCTTTGAGACCCGATAGAATTAGATTTGGAATCTAAGTCATAAAAGCACAATAAAAGTGTAAATATTTAATTTGGAATTAAATATAAGGATTAGTATTGAATACGACTTAATTGGATTTGACGAGTAGTTCGATATAATTCGTGAATTCATACTATAAGTATTTATTCTCAAATTGAGTTGGACTCGCGCAAATGCAAACAATTGTTTGAACATTTTATTGTCACCTAATTAAAGACTAATTAATTGGATTTGATTGGTTGTATAACATGCCTTGAATGAATGAATGTGGATGTAATGTATGAATAGTGTTATAAAATATTTACAAAAAAATTAAGACTGAAACACATGAAAAATATGTACTGAAAATATATTTTCTTGAAAACATGAAATATGGCATGACACCTGAAAAAAGAAAACGTGTTGACGTAAAATGAAAATATGCAAGCATGATACATGAAATGAAAACCTAATACACGTCTTGAATTCTAAAGTACAACGCAAAAATGTTAACAGGTGAACATAAACTAAATTTTATAAGTGAGCATAAGAACTACACTGTAAGCCTGACAAGTTGACTTAACTATTCATCATGAAATATAAACGTGAGAAACGTGACATGACATGAACATAAAATCATGACCTAAAAATGCAACATGACTTGCAGACATGAAATAGGGACATGAAAATGTGGCATGAAACGTAAATGGAAAACATGATGCAAATACTTGACATGACTGTTCAGCTTAAGCTACATTACTGATACAGCAACTCATGCTCATGACGTGGCATGCTTGAAGCACGTTAGAAAAAAACTTCAAGGATGTAAACCTAACTTACAAATTCTACAACATGAAACTTACACATCGTTATACCAAACCCGTGGTCAAAACCAACCCAAACCCGTGATAGCTTAGATCTAGACCAATTTATACATGAATCATATTATCAACTAACTATCTAAGTATGGATATTGATCTATAATGCAGACACTTGAATCATAATGTGGACGTAAGTAGGAGGACTTGCAGGGATTATAAACTAATGACATCCATGAGCTTCATCATGAAAGACATGCTCGTATAGTAACTAACGTGTAATCAGAAATGGTCATGGGTACTAGTATATGATTGCAAAGTTCGTACAATGTCTATTACTTATTTTAGAATAGGTATTGGATGAACGCCATTTAAACGAAAACCTAACTGGTACTTCTAAATGGAAACTTATATATTACAAATATGAATTATGAACACATAAATTATAGAATAAACTGAAACGTAAGCTACATGTGTAAACTAAAATGCATGGAATGAAATTTTAAACTTGAAATTATAGCCTAGATCATAACGTCACTTATACATAATAATTGTAAGTTGGTATGTGTAATGAAAATCATAAACTTAAATCTTTTTCAACCAAACTTATTAACATAAGACTTGTACTTAGATTTCAATCATAAAGTATACGCACCAATCATGAATATAAATATAAATCACAATTATAGAGTATATATATACATAAAATTATTAAACTGAAACATGCAATTGAGTCGTAGTTATAAAACATACATGTATAACATGTACTTAAACTACTATGTAAGCATATCAGTATATTATTTTCATGAAACATCCATTGAGAACATGAATATAAACTGTTCCTAAAGATCAATTTGGAGTTACAACATAACTCATCAACTTATTTACATAACTTAAACACACACCCTAGGTTATCTAATTGTACATGCATTACTCATCTCTCATAGTCCTCACCCACACTAGCAATTCATCATCAACACTTCCAATTTAACAACATTTGGTCATTTTCATTATTCAATATTAAGTTTTTATCAAACTAACATATCTTACGAGTGCATTTGCATCATCACTACTTTATTAAGTATCAAACTCATATTAATAAAGTTTCCCATAAACACTAAATACCTATACCCTTTTATTCATGATTTCATCCAAGTGGCCATTTTCTTCCCCAAAAGCATTTCAAGCAAAAGCCAAACGTAAAATTAATCAAGCATGCGTCTATTATAGTTAAATAATTCAATTAACCCAAGATAAAGAATTCATCATCTTCATAACCCATTCGTCCATTAGAATTCAGTCAAACCATAACTTATAACTAAATTTGATCAACATGCCAATTAATACATGATTCACATTCATCATGAGCCAAATCATAAAAGTCATCATCCTCTTTATACATTACAAGATTAAGTCAAGCCCTTTCCATAATCGACTTTGATAAGTTAACAAATCACATACACCAACCCTAGCTTAACCTTGTATACATGAATTTCATCACATTAACACCACACAAATCATACTTCTTTTTTTTCTCCCTAAATTTTGCCCATAATGACCCATTTGTCATCTCTTGATTTTTCAAGCAAATAATTGTTCAATCTATGTGAAATCATCATCAATAACACTCAATATAGTCTAATATATGCAAATAAAACCATGAAATCTTATATCTAACCTAGGTTCGAAAATATAGAGGAAGGAAAACATATTTGATTTTTGAAAATGAGAAAGAGATGGGGTTGTTTGGAAGTCTACTTACTTGATTTAGAATGAGAGTGTTTCAATTTGCTTCCCTTTTTTCCTTGTTGCGGTGCAAAGGATGAGGAAATTTTGTTCTTTTTTTCTTTTCGCCATGGAAAAGAAAATGTGAATAAATGTGGGGATGAAAGAGAAAGATAAATAGTAGAGCGTTTATATAGTGGGGGCTGATTTTTTGTAATTAAAATAATAATAAAAATAAAGCTCATGGAAAAATCTAGGTTATTCTCGGATTTTATTGTTAAGCTCAATGAAACATATGTTTTTAACCTTGTTCTGGTTAATATTTGGGAAAATATTCAACGTGAAAGTTGTATTAAGCTTTCCCACGATATAAAGATCACCAAAAAAAGAAGTGGTAGCTCAATTCACAACTAAAATATTGAAGGTTATATGGTACGCGACAGAACAATAATCGCGTACCGAAACTAGGAATAATTCATAGGGTTTTCTAAAAATGATTTCACAAATACCAATACACTCATGCATGATGTTAGGATATTTAATACACCTTGCATGCCAAAAATGATTATCGGGGTCATGTCGGGAGGGCCAGGGTGTTACACAAACAAAGTGGGTAATTTGTTTGTGGTTTATCTATACATGTGATCCATTATATAAATGTATGATGGATTTTATACGAGATCTTTCATGTAGTGACATGAGAATAGAGACATGATATATGATGTGAACATATAGGACTAGACCTAGATAAAAGTGAATTTCTTATAATATCTGTTAAATAAAGAAATTTATTTCAGTGTGCTACATGATCATATATGGTTTGGATTTGAAACATCAATCCTCAGAGACAATGTTATAGATAGAGATCGAGGCATCTCAGACCGATCGAGGAATCAGATGACCATCGGGTTCCTTAATCAACTCTCAACAGAGGTCGAAACACCTTAACCAATCGAAGCATCAGGTGTTGGACAATAATGACCCATAGCATCACTATTTGTACATATCATGGTGTTGTTGTACAAATTAACTATGTGACAAAGGAGATTGCTCTTTTATCATTTGTAATTGGATTACCTAGATGTATAAATAATAGAAGGTCCATATGATTAGTTCCGGATTGAGATGATATGAGACAGTATCAATCCACGAAGGTTTAATCATTAAATATCCCTAGTCAGAGTATTATCGAGATTGGACATCGATAATACGTAAAAGACTAGTATTATACTTGTGCGCGTTGTGGGAGCATAATGGCATAATTCTCATATATTTGGGTATAGGATACTCATGCAAGTGTAATAGGAGTTGTGTTTACCGATGATACTGAAACAGCTTCGCTCTGGATAGACCCATCGGAATTCCATTGGTAGTATGACTATGTATCTATGGAAGTCTGAATCAGGGTAGGTGTATTTGGTCTTAACCTGAGACTTGCACCTCTAATACTTGCGACAATCAATATACTTTGGTTTTGGTCGTCCAGGGCTTTAACAGGTTCTGTGTACGCCTCTTCTGGGTATATTGAGAATCGTAGTGTATTGGGTGTGATGTCGAGATGGAAGTATCACTCCAGTCAAAGTGGAGATGATGATCACGTTGGATACGAAATTGGTGCTCTTATGTACTGCAGTCATCGGGATAATATCACTGGGTCATTATTATCCGATTATAGAGACTAGTTACCGGAGATCCGATATGTGCTTCGTACGGGGCAGACACAATTCCAGCCCCAGGCCTTGCATGTGACATCTGATACTGGATCGAAATACGTAATACTAGGTATACTACGCCTGATGTAGATCGCATATTCCAGTAAGAATATTTCTGGAGAATTGGGAAGGCACGGTGCTTTGCTAGAAGCCAACCATGTCTTGTAAATCGGTAAAAACGTAGTACTGGCTACGTACGTGTTCGGATAGTTCGACGACCGGATTTACTGCCAACTTATCCGGGGATCTCATGGGTCGCTTCCCGAAGATTCACCGATGACGTATGACTCGCACTATATTAATCTGGGATTAATTATAAGAGAGAGAAAATTAATCTGGGATTAATTACGGAGATATTTTATCTAGGATAAAATATCATTTAAAGATAGAACGATTAATTTGGAATTAATCAATAAAAAAATATATTCGATATATTATACGAAATTGGATTTCGACGGCAAACGAGTTAATTTAGAATTAATTCGTTAGCGGTGTGAATAGTAATTTTGCTAGGCATAATTATTTAATTACGTCGCAACGGAAAATTCGTTAATTCGGAATTAGCGAACCCGAGCCCGGGAGTGTTTACTGGCGCACTCGCATTACGAATTTAAGTGGGGCCCACAAGTCACATCACACGTCACATCACTCGTCATTCATGTGATGGATGTCTTGTCACTTTGAGTGATTGACAACCAGTCACTATTCATGAGTGATGTGAGTTGTTGGAAAGAATTAATTGCCAAATTTTGGCTCCAAAAATTTGTTGACTTTTGGAAAGGCATTTACAACTTTTTTGGATTTGATTTTTGGTATTAGGTTTTAAGAAAACCAAATACACAAACTAATCTTTTTCTGCTCTTTCTATTCGGCCTAGGGCCAATTCTTTCTCCCTTTTGGCTTGCCAAAACCGTGAGCAAGAACAAGTGAAAAGGAAGATTTGTGGCAAATCCTTCCATTGCTAGCACATAAAGGGTCATCCTAAGGTGATAGAGAACTAACTTGTGAGCATGGAATCACCACACAAAGCTTGGAGCTTGGAGGACATCCATGGAGGTTGACCGAAAATGGTGGAGCACATCCAAGGCGCAAAGCGAGAGCTTCATGGAGCAAGGGCTTGTGTTTCGTCGCGTCACAAAATTCGATCAATGTAAGTATGATTCCGCCATGTTTTTACGAGTATTCATATATATGTTTAATTGCTTGATTTGATCCCGGGACCTTAGAGAAACCCAACAATGGTATCAAAGCCATTTTGAGCATGAAACAAATTAGGGTAAAATCAATTTGAGCATGATTTGATAAAATTGATTGATGAGTATGCTTGAATGATGATGAATTGAAGTTGTATATGATCAATTTCATGAAATATTGATTGGATCAATTTTTCCCCAATATGTGAGGCTTGGCCGAATACATAATGATGCCCTAAGTCATGGTATTTTGGTTTTTGATCATTCGATGAGTTGGAAAACATTAGGTAATGTTGATTTAAGATTCAATTGGATTGGATTTACAATTGGACATGAAAACCCTAGAATGTCGTGAGTTATAGCATGTATAATGATGTGATTTTTGATTCAAATGTGTTCGACATATGTTGATGATAATGAGCATAATTAATTGTACAAATTTTTGTTTTGGAAATATTAATTTGAGTAATGAATTATGGCATACACTTTAAATTAATTAATTGTGAAATTTGGAATTTTGTAAGTTAATTAATTGGGCCAAATTTAGAATTGGGCTTTTAAAGTTGTAATTGGGCTTAATGGTCTTGGTTGGGCCAAGTTTGGTTTAGGCTAATTGATTGGATCCAATTGGGCCTAAAACCATTTCCATAAAGTCCAATTATGACTTAATGGACCTTTAACATTAATTGGGCCTAATGGGCCTAAATTGGTTTCTTGGCAAATAAGGGTGATTCCTTAAATGGGCTTTGGTATTTGGGTTTGACACATATTGACCAAAATTCTATGCCTTAAGAAATTAATTAAAAGCCCATTGGACTTTAATTAAATTAACATTGGATGTTAATCGGGCTTTGAGACCCATAACGATTAGATTTAGAATCTAAGTCGTAAAGGCACATTAAAAATTGTAATATTTAATTTGGAATTAAATAAATGAATTAGTATTAAATGCAAATTAAATTGGATTTAATGTTGCAGTTTAATTTAATTCAAGAATTCGTACTTTGAGTACTTATCGCAAAACGAGTTTGACTCGCGCAAAATCAAATCGTTGTTTGAACATTGGATGGTCATTAAATTCAGATTAATTAATTGGATTAGATTGATTGATAACATGCTTGTGTGAATACATGGATGCGATGTATGAATAATGTATATCGGATGGATATTAGTTGGGTGAGGGTAATTTTGGAAATTGTTGTAATAAATTTAGAATTTATTAATTGGACCTGCGTGTCCAGCCTATTACCTCCTTACTCTTTGTATTTCTCTTCTCACCTATTCCCCTCAATGTAAATGAGGTTTCTTTTAGAAGTGTTATATAATCGAGTAGAAGTAATACTTGTGCTAGCGGGAGAGAGGAAATGAAGAAATTTGTTCTAGAAACAATGTGTTAAGTATCTATCCGCATATCATTATTATATTTATTTATACGCGCCTTATTATGTGTTTAGAATGCATGTTTAATGGTGTATGATGATGAGACCTTAACAAAGATAATAAATTGGTTGCCAATTACGCAAAAAACCCTCACTACATATTAAGCGTTTTTCCTTCCATTTAGTGATTCTTACTCAAGATCCATGACTGGCACTGGTTTGTTGGCCAAAGTCAAGACCTTTGTCCGTCGAGGATGTGTTTGAATCATGAAGGCTTTGTTCCATATCGGTGTCTTGTCCAAGTTTTGATTTGTTGGCCAAAGTCAAGATCACTTCTTGTCCATCGACATTGATTACGAAGCTTTCCAAGGTCAATGGGTTCCGCTTAACTGGGATCACTAAGTTTGTTGTGCCAAAGTCAAGGCTTAGTTGATTCAGAGGAAAAAGGTTAGGAAATATATTTGATATATTGGCATATATAAGATATATGTTTCGGACTTGGATGTCCACCTACTGGATCTAGGAATTGGATGGGATCCAATTGATCTTAGAGATCTACCTAGTTAATTATCATACAATTTGTTGGCCAAAGTCAAGATTGTGTGTTATTTAACGGGATCCTAGCCCACTAGGAAACAAGGTTTCCTGAGTACTCAACAGAGGGTTAGAGGCTCTCCGAAAAATAGTGGGAGGAAAGTATTAAATTTGCAATATTCGTTTAGTTACTTTCCATACGCACTCATTTCAAGTATTTCGTCAAATAAATTAATTATTTATTAGTTGGACTAATATTTAATTGTTGTTTTAATTAAACAGTTGGATTGTATTCAAACTATTTCAATTAATAGTTTATTTTATAATTGGATTATAGTAATCAATATAATTGAATCATTTAAATTATAGTTGATTATATAGTTGGACTATAGTAATCATTATATTAAATAGTACCTAAAATTGTTGATTAAATAGTTGGACTATTAGAATCAAGATAATTGAAAGATTAGTTTTTAAAACATAATCCTGGGTGAAAATATATTTAAACGACTTTAATTTTCAAATTGGGAATAAAATCTCAGGATAGTCCTAGAGATCGAGAAGTTACTTTATTTGATTTAGTGACGTCTCGAGCCTAAGCCCGGAGTTGAGCAAATAGTAGAGCATGATCTTTGGAATATTCATGTGATGATAACTTTAGTGCTTAATCAATTATGCTTACCAAATAGACTCCTTAATTTCTTAGTCAGAACTAAGGATTAGATCCTTATAGTATGATATTTAATTAAAGGATCTTCATAGATCTATCCTTAGATCTTAGAAGAACAAATTGCAATAGAAAACTCTTGGTGATTTAATGGCTATATTCAAGGAGACGAAGCCAGAGTTTGCAATAGGCAAGAAGCGCAAGGCGCATCTTACTTAGATATTCTAAAAGGCCAAGGCTTGGCCAAAGGCTTCTGGAGTGTTGAAAAGGGGCAAAGGCAAAATCATTATAATCTTCTGGGAAGACAAAGGACATATCCCAAGATGTCTGCCTAAACTGCGCCAAATGAGGTCACTGGAAGCGTGACTGCCGTATGGACAAGGCAAACACGAAGGAATTTATGAAGACGGGACAAGGTTCTGACTTCAAATATGTTTGTCATAAACATATTCACTACTAGTATTAAAATTGGATTTTAGATACTGGATGTGGTACATAAATATATACTGGTGTGCAGAATCTGCTGATAAGCAGGATACTGACATCAGTTGAGATCAATCTGCGAATCGGAAACAGGACGAAAGTCGCTGTTTTAACCTTAGAAACCTAAGTTTGGGAACTACCCTTCAGGTATGTACTTAAATTAGGAAACTATTAAAATGTAACTAGTTTGACTATGAACATTATCTCTATATCAGGGTTTAACCTGTTGCGGGGTACCTTTATATTCTAGAACACTAAAGTGTTTTATTTTATAAAGATGATATTGAGATAAACACATTAGATGTGAATAACATTATTTATATTTTGAATATAAATAAATCTCAAACGTATGACATGACAAACAAATAGCTCAAACTGAATTAATCAATTGAAACTTATTAGTGGCATTGTTGTCTGGGACACAATTAACAAGACTCGTATATCCACACTTTCGAAGAGTGGGTACTAGGACGGATATGATTCTATTCAAATGATGTCTACGAATCTAGTTTATTAGGCAAAGTGCCTAAAATACCTTTTACTTGGTAAAAGTGCAAATGCCACCGATCTGTTAGCCCTCATTCATAGTGACGTAAGTGGGCCCATGTCCAGCTAGGCTAGAAGTGGAAATGAATGTTTCGTGACCTTTACGGATGTGGCATCGCGTTATGGTTATGTGTTTCTTTTGAACACGAATCAGAAACTTTTGATGAATTCAAAGTGTTTCAACACGAAGTAGATAAACAGATCGGCTAAAGTATTAAACCGTCACGGTTAGACCATGATGAAAAATACTTAAGGAATAAGTTTCTCGTATACTTGAAACAGTATAGTATTCTTTCAATGAGGACTCCTCCCGGAACACCTCAATTTGACGGTGTGTCTGAAAAGAGAAACCAAATTCTGTTGGACATGATAAGGTTAATCATGAGTCGCTCTGAGCTACCATTTCCTTCAAATGGATAAGCATTAACAGTGCAAAACTTATTTTGAATAAGTAACATAAAAATCTGTTAGACAAACTTCATATTAGATATGAACAGGAAAGAAACTGGGTTTTCTTAATCCTGAAGATTTGGGAATGCTAGGCATACGTTTGGATGATACCAAACTATAACCCAAATCGGATAAGTGCCTAATTGTGGGTTATCCTAAGGAAACCTAAGTATAGTACTTATACAACTCACTAGAGAATAATGTAATTGTTGCTCACCATGCGGTTTTCCTAAGAGGATCACCGATATGCAGTGGTAAGTGGGAGGAAAGTAAAACTCGATGAAAATCGGAGTAATACTATTCTAGGCACCGATTCCTTAATGGAACACAAATAGTTCATCTAGGATAAAACTATACCAATAATCTTCGAATACACAAGAATCACGTGAGTCAGAGAGAGTCAGAAAACAACCTGGGAGGTATGGGTTTCTGATCTCACCTCATAAAGATGTCAATCTTATTAAGGAACATGAACTTAACTACGTATGAGGAAGTGATACAAGGTATCGACTCCCTATTATGGCAAAGTGCCATGATGTCCGAAATGGATTCCATGTATACCAACTGAGTTTGGATACTGGTTGATGTACCGGAAGGCATTGTGCCTATTAAACTATATAAGTCTTCAAGGAAGACTTACATGGAAGGCAACATACCAACGTACTAAGCTGAGCTTGTAGCGAAAAGGTATCGTTATCAAAATTGTGTCGATTACGACGAAACCTTTTACCTGTTGTCATGGTTAAATCCATTTGGATAATGCTTGCTGAAGTTGCATATTTCATTTATGAAATATGGCAGCTGAATGCCAAAATCGCTTTCCTTAACGGAAACCTTTTGGAGGATATTTATGTTGGACAATTATGACCCATAGCGTCACTATTTGTACATATCACGGTGTTGTTGTGCAAATTAACTATGTGACAAAGGAGATTGCACTATTATCATTTGTGATTAGATCACATAGATGTATAAATGATAGGAGGTCCTTGTGATTTGTTCCTGGATTGAGAATGATATGAGACAGTATCAGTCCACGAAGGATAAATCATTAAATATCCCTAGTCAGAGTATTATCGAGATTGGACACCGATGAATACGTAAAAGACTAGTATTACACTTGTGCGCGTTGTGAGGGCACAACGGCATAGTTCTCATATATTGGGAATAGGATACTCATGAAAGTGTAATAGGAGGTTGTGTTTCACCGATGGTACGGGAAACAGCTTCGCTCTGGATAAGACACCCTCGGAATTCCATTGGTAGTATGACTATGTGTCTATGGAAGTCTGAAATCAGGGTAGGTGTATTTGGTCTTAACTTGAGACTTGCACCGCTAATACTTGCGACAATCAATATACTTTGGTTGCGGTCGTCCAGGGCTTTAATAGTATCTGTGTACGCCAATGCTGGGTATATTGAGAATCGTAGTGTGTTGGGTGTGATGTCAAGACGGAAGTGTCACTCCAGTCATATGGAGTTGATGATCGCGCAGGGATACAAAACTGGTTCTCTAAATAAGGTTGCAACCGTCGGGATAATATGACTTGGTCATGATTATCCAATATTAAAGAGAGTAGTTGCTTGTTATCCGATATATGCTTCGTACGGGGCAGACACTGTACCAGCCCCAGGCCTTGCATGTGATCATCTGATACTGGACAGAAATACGCAATACTACGTATACTACGCCTGATATAGATCCTTTATTCCTGTAAGGATATTTCCGGAGAATTGGGTAGGCATGGCGCTTTGCTAGAGGCCAACCTTGTCTTGTAAATCGGTATAAACGTAGTACGAGGTACTTACGTGTTCGGATAGTCCGACGACCGAATTTACTGCCAACATATTCGAGGATCAAATGGGTCACTTCCCAAAGATTCACCAATGACGTATGACTCGCACTTTTAATTAATCTAGGATTAATTAGAGAGAGAGAAAATTAATCTGGGATTAATTGCGGAGATATTTTATCTGGGATAAAATATCATTTAAAGAGAGATAACGATTAATTTTGAATTATTCGACAAATTAATATATTCGATATATTAAACGAAATTAGATTTCGACGTGAAATTAAAATTAGATTTTAATTCGGGTGAATGTATTAATTTAGAATTAATTCGTTAGCGAGTGAATAGTGATTTTACTAGGCGTAATAATTTAATTACGTCGCAATGGAAAATTCGTTAATTTGGAATTAGCGAACCCGAGCCCGGGATTATTTGTGAGCGCATTCGCATTTCGAAATCGAGTGCGACACGCAATTCAAATCAAGCGTCAAATCATTAGTCGCATCAAGCGTCAAATCACTTGTCACTTTGAGTGATGTGACTTGACAACTTGTGATTGATGTGATTGAGTGATGTGTGTGGTTGGCATTTGTGGGCATTAATTGCCTTGACTTTTGGAACCAAAAATGGTATTTTATTTGAGAAATTAATTACCAAAATTACTTAACACATTTGTCTCTCTCTCTCCTCCATTCTCTTCATCTTTCTCACGCCCAAAGGGCTGTGCATTTTCTGGTTTCTAGTTCACCAAAAACCGTGAATGGGGAAGCAAAAGTGGTGAGATTTGTGGCAATTTCTAGAGAGCTAGCACTCCGAGAGACATGCGAAGGTGATAGGGAAGTCCACCATGAGCCGGGAATCAAATGACGAAGCTTGGAGCTTGGTTTCTTGTTGATTGAAGGCTGAACCAGTGAGCTGCTACCGCCTACTGCCGAGTAGTCCAATGAGAAGAAAAGAAATTTTGTTCGCCTCCGCATCGCTCAACCGATCGATGTGAGTATTCCGTAACTCCCTCGAATGTTTTCACACATGTTCATGCTTTTTTATTGATCCTTGGGACCTTAGTAAACACCAACAATGGTATCAAGAGCATGGTTAAAAGCATGAAAAATTTTAGGGTTAAAATTTGGGTAAACTTGATTTGAGCATGTAATTATGAAATTGGATGATTAAGTATGCTTGAATGTGTTTTCATTGATGATTGATTGGATCAATTTGATTAAAAATTGTTTGGAACAAATTTTCCCCAAAAGTTTGGCATGGCCGAATGGTGCCCTAAATTTGATGTCTTGGGATTTTTTATTTTTGATCATTGGATGTGTTGGAAATCAATTGGGAATGTTGATTTAATATTGAATTGGATTTAATTGGATTGAATTCGAATTTGATGTAAAAATCCTTCCTTTGCGGAGACATTATGAGCATGGTTGAGTTTGATTTTTGATTAATTTGTTTTGAACACTAATTGATGTAGATGAGCATGATTAATTAGCCTAATTTGTGTTTTGGAAATAATGATTTGGGTGATTAATTATGTTAATGCACTTTGATTAATTAAATTGTAAAATTGGATTTTAGTAATTTAGTTAATGGGCTTAAATTGGATTTGGGCTTGTTATGTTGTAATTGGGCTTGTTGGGCTTGGTTGTACTAAGTTAGGTTTAGGCAAATTGGATTGGATCCAATTGGGCCCAAAATCGCCTCTATAAAGCCCAAATGCGACTAATGGACCTTTAAAGTTTAGTTGGGCCTAATGGGCCAAAATTGATTTCTAGGCTTATGGGGTAACTCCCGGATTGGATTTTGGTTATTCGGTTTGACCCGAGTTGACCAAAAGTCCACGCCTTAAGAAATTAATTAAAAGCCCATTGGACTTTAATTAAATTGCGTTGGACGTTAATCGGGCTTTGAGACCGTAACGATTAAATTTGGAATTTAAATCTTAAAAGGTTATTATTAAAGTGTAATATTAATTTGGAATTAAATAGTGAATTAGAATTAAATACAAATTGAATTGGATTTAATTGTGTAGTTTAATTTAATTCAAGAATTCATACTTTGAGTACTTATTCGTAAAAACGAGTTTGACTCGAGCAAAATGAAATTGTTGTTTGAACATTGGATGATCACTAATTATCAGATTAATTAATTTGATTAGATTGATTGATAACATGCTTGTGTGAATACATGGTTGCGATGCATGAATAATATATATCGGATGGATATTAGATGGGTGGGGCAATTTTAGAAATTGTTGTAATAAATTGGAATTTATTAAATTGGACCGGCGTGTCCAGCCTTATTACCTCTCATTCTTTGTATTCTCTTCTCACCTATTCCCCTCAATGTAAATGAGGTTTCTTTAGAAGTGTAGTGTAACGGGTAGAAGTAATACATGTGCTAGCAGGAGAGAGAAACAGAGAGATTTGATCTAGGATCAATGTGTAAAGTATCCATCCGCATATCATTATTATTTATCATATGCGCTTTATTATGTGTTTAGAATGCATGTTTAAGGGTGTATGATGATGAAACCTTAACAAAGATAATAAATTGGTTGCCAATTTGCACGCGAAAAACCCTCGTAAAATATTAAGCGTCTTTCCTTCCATTGAGTGATTCTCACTCAAGATCCGAGACTGGCATTGGCTGTTGGCCAAAGTCAAGGCCTTTGTCCGTCGAGGATGTGTTTGAATCATGAAGGCTTTATTATATATTGGTGTCTTGTCCAAGTTGTGGTTTGTTGGCCAAAGTCAAGACCATTTCTTGTCCATCGACATTGATTACGAAACTTTCCATGGTCAATGCGTCGCGCTTAACTGGGATCACTAAGTTTGTTGTGCCAAAGCCAAGGCTTAGTTGGTTCAGAGGAAAAAAGGTTAGGTAATACATTGGATGTATTGGCATATATAAGATATATGTTTCGGACTTGGATGTCCCCCTACCGGATCTAGGAATTGGATTGGATACAATCGATCTTAGAGATCTACCTAGTTAATTATCATACAATTTGTTGGCCAAAGTCAAGATTGTGTGATATTTAACGGGATCCTAGCCCACTAGGAAACGCGGTTTCCCGAGTACTCGACAGAGGGTTAGAGGCTCGCCCGAAAAAAAATAGGGGAGGCAAGAATTGAATTTGCAATACTCGTTTAATTACTTGCCATACGCGCTCAAATCAAATATCATTCGTCAAATAAATTAAATGTTAGTTGGACTAATATTTTAATGTTGTTTTTAATAAATAGTTGGACTATATTCAAACTATTCATTTATAGTTGATTTTATAATTGGATTATAGTAATCAATATTGATTTTAATCTATTAAATTATAGTTGATTAAATAGTTGGACTATTGTAATCATTATAATAAATAGTACCGAAATCATTGATTAAATAGTTGGACTATTAAAATCAAGATAAAATTGAACGATTGACGTTTAATACATAATCCTAGGGAAAATGTATTTAAATGGTTTAATTTTCAAATTGGGAATAATTTTAGGATGGTCCTGGAAACTAATAAATTACTTTATTTGATAAAATAACATATTAGGCGTAAGCCCCGAGTTAAGCAAATAGTAGAGCATAATCTTGGAAGATTTATGTGATGATAACTTTAGTGCTTAATCCATTAAGCTTGTCGCAGTAGAGTCCTTAATTTCTGAATCAGAACTAAGGATTAGATCTTAAAGTATGATAATGAAATTGAAGGATCTTCATAAATCTATGCTTAGATTTTAGAAGTACTAAATTGCAATAATAACTCTTGGAGAGTTAATGACTATTCTCAATGAGATAAAGTCAAAATTTGCAATAAGGCAAGTAGCGCAAGGCGCACCTTACTTCGATATTCTAGAAGGCCAAGGCTAGGCCAAAGGCTTCTGAAATGTTGAAACTGGCAAAGGCAAAATCATTATAGTCTTCTGGGAAGATAAATGACATATCCCAAAATGTCTGCCTAAATGTGGCAAACAGGATCGCAGAAGCGTGACTGCCGTTTGAACAAAGCAGACATGAAGGAATTGAAGACGAGCAATGCTCTGACTTCAAATATGTTTGTCAACATTATGTTCACTACTAGTATTAAAATTGGATTTTAAATACTTAGTGTGAAATAAATATATATATATATATATTGATGTTCAGAATCTGCTATGAGCAGGATGCTAACCTCAATTGAGATTTAATCTGCGGATTGGAAACAGGATGAAAATCATTGTTTTAACCATAGATACCTAACTTTAGGAACTACCCTCGGGTGTGTACTTAAATTAGGGAACTGTTATAATGTAACTAGTTTGACTAGAAACATTATCTTTATATCAGTGTTTAACCCGCTGCGGGTGAACCTTTATATTCTAGAACACTAAAGTGTTTTATTATATAAAGATGATATTAAGATAATCACATTAGATGTGAATAACATAATTTATATTTTGAATATAAATAAATCTCAAATATATACATGACAAACAATAGCTCAAACTGATTTGATCAGAAGAAACTAATTGTGGCATTGTTGTCTGGGACACAATCAAACAAGACTCGTATATCCACACTTTCGAAAAGTGGGTACTTGGACTGATTTGATTCCAATCAAATAAAGTCTACGAATCTAGTTTATTGGGCAAAGTGCCTAAAACACATTTACTTGGTAAAAGTGCAAAAAGCCTCCTATCTGTTAGCCATAGTTCATAGTGAAGCAAGTGGGCCCATGTCTAGCTAGGCTAGAGGTGGATATGAATATTTCGTGACCTATACGGATGTGGCATCGCGTAATGGTTGTGTGTTTCTTTTGAAGAACACAAATCAGAAACTTTTAGAGTTTCGACACGAAATAGACAAATAGATCAGCTAAAGTATTAAACTGTCACGGTAAGATCGTAATGGAAATTACTTAAGCAATACGTTTTACATACTTGAAAGAGTATAGTATTCTTTCAATGAGGACTCCTCCCTGAACACGTCAAGTTAACGGTGTGTCCGAAATGAGTAACCGAATTATGTTAGTCATGATAAGGTTAATCATGAGTTGCTCTGAGCTACCATTTCCTTCAACAGATAAGCATAAACAGTGCAGAACTTATTTAGAATAAGGTTCCATAAAATATGTTTGACAGATATCATATTAGATATGAACAGGAAAGAAACTGGGTTTCTCATTCCTGAAAATTTGGGTATGCTAGGCATATGTTTGGATGATACCAGATTAAAATCCAAGTTGGATAAGTGCCAATTGTAGGTTATCCTAGGGATACATAAGTATAGTACTTATGCATCTCACTAGAGAATAATTAGATTGTTTCTCGCCATGCGGTTTTCCTAAGAGAAATACCGATATGCAGTGGTAAGTGGGAGGATAGTAAAACTCGATGAAAATCGGAGTAATATTGTTCAGGCACTGATCCTAATGGAACACAAATAGTTCATCAAGGATGAAACTATTACCATTAATCTTTCAAATACACAAGAACCGCGTATGTCGGAGAGAGTCAGAAAACAACCTGAGGTATGGGTTTATGATCTCACCTAATAAAGATGTCTATTTTATTGAGGTATACCAACTGACTCCGTAAGAGAAAGTGATACAAGGTATCGACTCCCTATTATGACAAAATGTCATGAGTCCGAAATGGATTCCATGTATACCAACTATGTTTGGACACTAGTTGCCGTACCGCAAGGCATTTTGCCTATTGGTACTATATAAGTCTTCAAGGAAGACATACATGGATGGAAACATACCAACGTATAAAGCTAGGCTTTTAGCAGAAAGGTATCGTTATCAACATTGTGTTGATTTCGATTCAACCTTTTATCTGTTTCCACGGTAAATCCATTTGGATAATGCTTGCTAAAGCTGCATGTTTCATGTGTGAAATATGTCAACTTTACGGGAAAATCTCTTTCCTGAAAAGGAAACCTTTTGGGAGGATGTTTACAACATCCTGTCGATTTTGTCGTACCAAAACTAGCAAACAAGGTTTGCGGGTTATTCGATCCATGTATGGATTGAAGCAAGCATTAGGTTCTTAGAATTATCGTTTTGAAGTAATCATAATTGTTTATGATTTAATTCAAAACGAAATGATTCTTGTGTATATAAGAGGGTTAGTGGGAGCGTACTGACAATATGTCCTATAAATAATGATAATATGTCATTTCTTGGAAATGATATTCCCATATTACAATCGGTGAAAGCTTGGCTTTCAGAAAACATTCTCCGAGAACTCGTACATTGAAAAATGTACGTGACCTGGTGTCTCATACGCTTTGAGCATATGGATTCACAAACAGGACAATCCGAGTGATAGTCACTGGATTGAAGTTAAGAACATACTTAGTGTCTTAGAGAACTAAGGATGTTGTCTTAATCTGAGGAGAAGGAGAACTTGAAGTGACTGGGATCACTGTAGCAAGTTTTCCTGACCGATAAAGACGATTATAAGTCACAAACGGTACTATACAGTTTGAATAACGGAACAGTGAGCTGGAATCTTCCAAGCAAGATACTATTACCATATAAACAACATATGCGGGTTATTGCTGCAGCTGAGGCGGCAATAGAGCCTTCTGGGTCGATAAATAAATCTAATTAGATTAGATATATTCTGTTACCAACTGAGCTAGGCGTCAGCACAGGCTAAAGAATTAATGGTCTCATCAACGATCCAGATACAAACTTCGATATTCATCTGATTCGTTCGGATCATACATCGCGGCGATGTGATGATCGAATAAATCGCATCAGACGATAATCATGCAAATCCGCTGACGAAAGTCTTTTCTCAGCAGTTTGAGCCAACCGTACATAGTTCAGGTGTAAGACACTCGAGTCACTGGCTATAGGCCAAGTGGGAGATTGTTGGACAATTATGACCCATAATGTCACTATTTGTACAGATCACAGTGTTGTTGTACAAATTAACTATGTGACAAAGGAGATTGCACTCTTATCATTTGTGATTAGATCACCTAGATGTATAAATGATAGGAGGTCCCTGTGATTTGTTCTTGGATTGAGAATGATATGAGACACTATGAGTCCACGAAGGATAAATCATTAAATATCCCTAGTCAGAGTATTATCGAGATTGGACATCGATGAATACGTAAAAGACTAGTATTACACTTGTGTGCGTTGTGAGGGCACAACGGCATAGTTCTCATATATTTGGGTATAGGATACTCATGAAAGTGTAATAGGAGGTTGTGTTTCATCGATGGTATGGGAAATAGCTTCGCTCTGGATAAGACCCCCTCGGAATTCCATTGGTAGTATGACTATGTGTCTATGGAAGTCCGAAATCAGGGTAGGTGTATTTGGTCTTAACTTGAGACTTGCAGCGCTAATACTTGCAACAATCAATATACTTTGGTTGCGGTCGTCCAGGGCTTTAACGGGTCTGTGTATGCCAATGCTGGGTATATTGAGAATCGTAGTGTGTTGGGTGTGATGTCAAGACGGAAGTGTCAGTCCAGTCATATGGAGTTGATGATCGCGCAGGGATACAGAACTGGTTCTCTAAATAAGGTTGCAACCGTCGGGATAATATGATTTGGTCATGATTATCCGATATTAAAAAGACTAGTTGCTTGTTATCCGATATATGCTTCGTACGGGGCAGACACTATACCAGCCCCAGGCCTTGCATGTGATCATCTGATACTGGACAGAAATACGCAATACTACGTATACTACGCCTGATATAGATCCTTTATTCCTATAAGGATATTTCCAGAGAATTGGGTAGGCATGGCGCTTTGCTAGAGGCCAACCTTGTCTTGTAAATCGGTATAAACGTAGTACGAGGTACTTACGTGTTTGGATAGTCCGACGACCGAATTTACTGCCAACATATCTGGGGATCTCATGGGTCGCTTCCCAAAGATTCACCGATGACATATGACTCGCACCTTTAATCAATCTGGGATTAATTAGATAAGAGAGAAAATTAATCTGGGATTAATTGCGGAGAATTTTTATCTGGGATAAAATATCATTTAAAGAGAGATAACGATTAATTTGGAATTAATCGACAAATTAATATATTCGATATATTAACGAAATTGGATTTCGACGCGAAATTAAAATTAGATTTTAATTCGGGCGAACAAATTAATTTAGAATTAATTCTTAGCGACATGAATAGTGATTTTGCTAGGCGTAATAATTTAATTACGTCGCAACGGAAAATTCGTTAATTTTGAATTAGCGAACCCGAGCCTGGGAATATTTGCGAACGCATTCACATTTCGAATTCGAGTGCGACACGCAAGTCAAATCAAGCGTCAAATCATTAGTCGCATCAAGCGTCAAATCACTTGTCACTTTGAGTGATGTGACTTGACAACTTGTGATTGATGTGATTGAGGGATGTGTGTGGTTGGCATTTGTGGGCAATAATTGCCTTGACTTTTGGAACCAAAAATGGTATTTGATTTGAGAAATCAGTTACCCAAATTACTAACACATTTATCTCTCTCTCTCCTCCATTCTCTTCATATTTCTCACGCCCAAAGGGCTGTGCATTTTCTGGTTTCTGGTTCACCAAAAATTGTGAATGGGGAAGCAAAAGTGGTGAGATTTGTGACTATTCTGCAACTCCCTCGAATGTATTCACACATGTTCATGCTTGTTTTATTGATCCTTAGGACTTTAGTAAACACCAACAATGGTATCAAGAGCGTGGTTAAAAGCATGAAAAATGTTTAGGGTTAAAATTTGGGTAAACTTGATTTGAGCATGTAATTATGAAATTGGATGATTAAGTATGCTTGAATGTGTTTTAATTGATGATTGATTGGTTCAATTTGATTAAAAATTGTTTGGAACAAATTTGCCCCAAAAAATTTGGCATGGCCGAATGGTGCCCTAAATTTGATGTCTTGGGATTTTTGATTTTTGATCATTGGATGTGTTGGAAATCAATTGGGAATGTTGATTTAATATTGAATTGGATTTAATTGGATTGGATTCTAATTTGATGTAAAAATCCTTCCTTTGCGGAGACATTATGAGCATGCTTGGGTTTGATTTTTGATTAATTTGTGTTGGACACTAATTGATGTAGATGAGCATGATTAATTAGCCTAATTTGTGTTTTGGAAATAATGATTTGGGTGATTAATTATGTTAATGCACTTTGATTAATTAATTGTAAAATTGGATTTTAGTAATTTAGTTAATTGGGCCTTAAATTGGATTTGGGCTTGTTAGGTTGTAATTGGGCTTGTTGGGCTTGGTTGTACTAAGTTAGGTTTAGGCAATTGGATTGGATCCAATTGGGCCCAAAATCGCCTCCATAAAGCCCAAATGCGACTAATGGACCTTAAAGTTTAATTGGGCCTAATAGGCCAAAATTGATTTCTAGGCTTATGGGGTAACTCCCGGATTGGATTTTGGTTATTCGGTTTTGACCCGAGTTGACCAAAAGTCCACGCCTTAAGAAATTAATTAAAAGCCCATTGGACTTTAATTAAATTGACGTTGGACGTTAATCGGGCTTTGAGACCCCGTAACGATTAAATTTGGAATTTAAATCGTAAAAGGTTTATTACTAAAGTGTAATATTTAATTTGGAATTAAATAGTGAATTAGAATTAAATACAATTGAATTGGATTTAATTGTGTAGTTTAATTTAATTCAAGAAATCATACTTTGAGTACTTATTCGCAAAAACGAGTTTGACTCGAGCAAAATGAAATCGTTGTTTGAACATTAGATGATCACTAATTATCAGATTAATTAATTTGATTAGATTTATTGATAACATGTTTGTGTGAATACATGGTTACGATGCATGAATAATGTATATCGGATGGATATTAGATGGGTGGGGCAATTTTAGAAATTATTGTAATAAATTTGGAATTTATTAAATTGGACCTGCGTGTCCAGCGTTATTACCTCTCAATTCTTTGTATTCTCTTCTCATATATTCCCCTCAATCATAATGGTGTATGATTTAATTCAAAACGAAAATAATTCTTGTGTATATAAGGAGGTTAGTGGGAGCGCGCTGACAGTGAAAGTCTTGTATAATAATGATGATATATCATTTCTTGGAAATGATATTCCCATAAAATAATCGGTGGAAGCTTGCCTTTCATGAAAATTCTCCTTAGAATTCTTGGGAGAAACAACATTTATTCTAGGAATAAAGATCTACTGGGATAGATCTAAAAGTTGTTGGCACTCTCCAAGATCTCGTACATTGAAATAAATGTACGCGACCTGGTGTCTCATATGCTTTGAGCACATGGAGTCACAATCAGGCCAATCCAAGTGATAGTCACTGGATTGATGTTAAGAACATCTTTAAGTATCTTAGATGATCTAAGGATGCTGTCTTATAATATGGAGAAGGAGAACTTGAAGTGACTGGGTTCACTACTGCAAGTTTCCAAACCGAAATAAACGACTATAAGTCGCAACAAAGGTACTATAAAGTTTGAATAACGGAATAGTGAGCTGGAAATCTTCCAAGCAAGATACTGTTACCGAATAAACAACAAAAGCGGAATATTGATGCAGCTGAGGCAGCAATAGAAGCCTTTTGGATCGATAATAATCCTAATCAGATTAGGAGTAGTTCTGTTAGCAGCTGAGCTAGGCTACAGCACAAGCTAAAGAATTAATGGTCTCATCAACGATCCAGATATATACTTCAAATATTCATATGATTCATTCGGATCATACATCGTGGCGATATGATGATCGAATAAATCGCATCAGATGATAATCATGCAAATCCACTAATGAAAGCATTTCTTCAGCAGAAGTTTGAGCAAACCGTACATAGTTTGGGTGTATCACACTTGAGTGATTGGCTATAGGCCAAGTGGGAGATTGTTGGACAATTATGACCCATAGCATCACTATTTGTACAGATCATGGTGTTGTTGTACAAATTAACTATGTGACAAAGGAGATTGATCTTTTATCATTTGTAATTGGATTACCTAGATGTATAAATGATAGAAGGTCTATATGATTAGTTCCGGATTGAGATGATATGAGACAGTATCAATCCACGAAGGTTTAATCATTAAATATCCCTAGTCAGAATATTATCGAGATTAGACATCAATAATACGTAAAAGACTAGTATTACACTTGTGCGCGTTGTGGGAGCATAACGGTATAGTTCTCATATATTTTGGTATATGATACTCATGCAAGTGTAATAGGAGGTTGTGTTTACTGATGGTACGGAAACAACTTCGAGACCCATCGGAATTCCATTGGTAGTATGACTATGTGTCTATGGAAGTCCGAATCAGGGTAGGGTGTATTTGGTCTTAACCTAAGACTTGCACCGCTAATACTTGCGACAATCAATATACTTTGGTTTTGGTCGTCCAGGGCTTTAACAGGTTCTGTGTACGCCTCTTCTGGGTATATTGAGAATCGTAGTGTATTGGGTGTGATATCGAGATGGAAGTATCACTCCAGTCATAGTGGAGATGATGATCACGTAGGATAAGAAACGGGTGCTCTTATGTACTACAGTCATCGGGATAATATGACTGGGTCATGATTATCTGATTATAGAGACTAGTTACCAGAGATCCGATATGTTCTTCGTACGGGGCAGACACAATTCCAGCCTGGGGCCTTGCATGTGACGTCCGATACTGGATCGAAATACGCAATACTACGTATACTACGCCTCATATAGATCGCATATTCCAGTAAGAATATTTCTGGAGAATTGAGAAGGCACGGTGTTGCTAGAAGCCAACCATGTCTTGTAAATCGGTAAAAACGTAGTACTGGGTACGTACGTGTTCGGATAGTCCGACGACTGGATTTACTGCCAACATATCCGGGGATCTCATGGGTCGCTTCCTGAAGATTCACCGATGACGTATGTCTCGCACTATATTAATCTGGGATTAATTACAAGAGAGAGAAAATTAATCTGGGATTAATTGCGGAGATATTTTATCTAGGATAAAATATCATTTAAAGAGAGAGAACGATTAATTTGGAATTAATCGATAAAATAATATATTCAATATTATATACGAAATTGGATTACGACGCAGAATTAAAATTAGATTTTAATTCAGGCAAACGAGTTAATTAAGAATTAATTCGTTAGCGACGTGAATAGTAATTTTGCTAGGCATATTATTTAATTCGTCGCAACGGAAATTCGTTAATTCGGAATTAGCGAACCCGAGCCCGGGAGTGTTTGCGGCCCACTCGCATTGCGAATTTAAGTGGGCCCCACAAGTCACATCACGTGTCACATCACTCGTCATTCATGTGATGGATGTCTTGTCACTTTGAGTGATTGACAACCAGTCACTATTCATGAGTGATGTGAGTTGTTGGAAAGAATTAATTGCCAAAATTTGGCTCCAAAAATTTGTTGACTTTTGGAAAGGCATTTACAACTTTTTTGGATTTGATTTTTGGTATTAGGTTTTAAGAAAACCAAATACACAAACTAATCTTTTTATTCTCTTTCTATTCGGCCTAGGGCCAATTCTTTCTCCCTTTTGGCTTGCCAAAACCGTGAGCAAGAATAAGTGAAAAGGAAGATTTGTGGCAAATCCTTCCATTGCTAGCACATAAAGGGTCATCCTAAGGTGATAGGGAACTAACTTGTGAGCATGGAATCACCACACAAAGCTTGGAGCTTGGAGGACATCCATGGAGGTTGACCGAAAATGGTGGAGCACATCCAAGGAGCAAAGCCAGAGCTTCATGAGCAAGGGCTTGTGTTCGTCGCGTCGTAAAATCCGATCAATGTAAGTATGATTCCGCCATCCTTTTATGAGTATTCACATATATGTTTCATTGTTTGATTTGTTCCCGGGACCTTAGAGAAACCCAACATCAGGGGCCCAAGTGCCCATTTGGATGCTGCAGGATAAACTTTTTCCTCGAGGGTGAAAAGTTAGGTTTGTTCGATATCCTTCGAATTCAAAGGATATCAATTCTATGAACCTGAGCATCGAAATGTGGTTCGTACTCATTTTGCCAGATTTCTTAAAGACAAATTTTTGGCAGAAGGTTGTAATCATAGAAATGTTGAACTTGATGAAGTCCAACCTATAGGTAACAGACCAATAGAGGAATCACAGGTGCAAACAGAAGCAGAACCTTCTAGTTCCACTCTCCGTAGGTCTACTAGGATATCGAGACCTCCTAAGTGTTTGTATTTGATACAAGACAAGAGTCTCGATGTGCTCCTTATTGAGGAAACTGATTCGTATACCTATAGAGAAGCAATGTTAGACATTGATTCCGCTAAATGGCAAGAAACCATGAATTCCGAAATAAACTATATGCATTAGAATCAAGTATGGGACTTGGTTCCGCTTCCTGAGGGAATTGTTCCTGTAGGTTGTAAATGGGTTTACAAAATGAAGTGTGAGCCTGATGGGAAGGTTGAAACCTTCAAGGCCTGACTGGTTGCTAAAGGTTACACTCAAAGGCCAGGTGTGGACTATAATTAGACCTTTTCACCAGTAGCGATGCTAAAGTCTATTAGGATTTTATTGGCTATCGCTGCTTACCATGATTATGATATTTTCCAAATGGATGTCAAAAAGACTTTTCTTAATGTTTTCTTAATGAAGAAATCTATATGGAACAGCCGAGGGTTTTGTCTCCAGCCAAAACTCTGGCATGGTATGTAAGCTTAAGAAGTCCATTTATGGACTGAAACAAGCTTCGCAGAGTTGGAATCTTCATTTTGATGAGGTAAACAGATTGTCTGGTTTTCTCAAAAATGAAGAAGAAACTTCTGTTTATAAGAAGGTTGTGGGAGTATGATAGTGTTCTTGGTGCTTTATGTTGACGACATCTTGATCATTGGAATGATCTTGGAATGAAACAGGGTGTTAAAGCATATCTCAGCAAAAATTTCTCCATGAAAAACTTGGGTGAAGCTTCCATATACTTGGTATAAAACTCTATAGAGATCGAGAAAGGAAGCTGATTAGGTTATCCCAATCTTCGTACATAGATAAGATCCTACAAAGATACAACTTTAGCAATTGTAAAGTTGCTAATATACCTTTTCGACATGGCATTCATCATTCGAAGAAGATGTGTCCTCAAACGAAAGATGAAATGGCTAGAATGTCTAGCCAGCCTTATGCATCATGCTTAGGAAACATCGTGTATGCATGTTATGTACGAGACCTGATATTAGTCACGCAATAAGCGTTACTAGCAGATATCAGTCAAATCCAGGTATCGATCATTGGATGGTTGTTAAACATATCCTAAAGTATCTAAAAGGTACTAAGGATAAGTTTCTTATTTATGGAGAAGGTGATTTACAGATAAAAAGATATTCAGGTTATGACTTTCACCTTATGATAGAAAGTCTACCTCAGGTTTTGTATTTACTCTTAATAATGCTGCAGTCATTTGGAAATGTTCCAAACAAGGATCAACAGCTTATTCCACCACAGAGGCAGAATATATTACGCATCAGATGCTGCAAAAGGAAGCTTATGGATTAGAAAATTTATCACAGAATTGGGAGTTGTCCCGAGCATCGAGGATTCGATCCCATTATTTTGTGATAATAGTGGTGCGGTTCCATAGATAAAAAAACCAAGAGCGCATCGGAAATCGAAACATGTGGTACGAAAGTACCACATTATTCGTGAGATCATCGCTCGAGGAGATGTTGCCATATGCAAGATATCTAGAGAGGACAACATAGCATACCCACTTACGAAGGCCATGCCTTTTAGACTATATGATAGACATGTAGAGGCGATGGGTATTAGATACCATCAAATTTGGCACTAGAGCAAGTGGGAGAAAATATTGTAACTGTTCCTCGGTGCGCCAAATTTTATTGTATTTATTGTAAATACGATGTATATTTATATTTTATTATGAATAAAATTGAGTAATATTCATCAATATATTTTATTATATGGTAAAGACGTAAAAAATCGTAGAATGAATAGTTGTAACGTAATTGCAAAAGCGCCGCAATTGTTACTGAGAATGTCACAATACATTCATTCTTAAAATTTTTCCTAGTCAAGGTTTACATACCTGTTCGGTTAGTAAACCCATGATACCGGTACGTGTCGTATATTAGAATTGTTCTAATAGTTTGTCTCAGAAAACCATGAGTCTTGGAGACTCATATAGACAAGTAGGTATTTTTTGGATAATACTGAACAACTCATTCAAAGATTCCTGATTGATGGTACACCAACGTCAATAGGAATCTTTACGAGTCGAATAGCATATTAACTCCTTTGACTTTCAATACCACTGTGGATATGTGAGATATCCTCCATACTTTGATGACAGCCACGTCAACGATATTTTAAGATCAGGCCTCCGTCTGTTTGTCGGGATGGACCGATACTTATTATATCCTGTGATGTATCCAGAGAGGATCTATCAGTCCCGTGTATAGGATTTGGGTATCCAATTTGTGATTCTTTGAAATCATTGGCCGAAGTATGATTCGGAAACGAGTTCCGAATATTTATTGAATAATCATTAGTATGTCGCGACACATGAATTGTTCATAGTGGAGATTTGACGTTTAATCTATATCTCCGGAACAATTTGGATTACCTATGACAGAGGGATTATATATATGCAATGAATCCGACTTGGATGGTTCAACTCGATTATCTGTGGTCGTTGTAATTTATGAGTGGACAAATTAACGGACATGGAAATGGTTTCCGTGACAAATAAACTTGAACCTAGAGAGTCCCACAATATAAAGTGTACTCGTTGAGCACTTAGGCAATTAATTATGGATAATTCAGATTATTCATAATTTACACATGCGTATTAATTAATGTGTATTTGTATACGATACATAATTTAGATTAGATACACATTATTAACCAATGAAATTTTGACACTTGTTTTATTATTATTATTAATTAATTAAATGTTAATTAATTATTAATAATAATAAAATGGAAGAATATTCTTGGAATATTTCTCCATGTTTTTATTTTGTCTTTTTGTTAATAATTAAATAAATTGATTAATTTGTTAATTAATTTATTTTAATTAAGAATATTTCATGGAATATTCTTGATTTTTGGCAAATTTTGATGCCAAACCATGTGATCTTGATACATATTTTTTTATTAACAAAAATATCAAAATAATTTTTTATTTGGATAAGATCATAGGGTGTTAGAATAATGACCAAAATCATTATTATTTTGTTTATAAAATTATTCAATTTTTAAAATTGGGCAAAAATTCTGTATAAATGAAGTTGTTTCATTTTTGTTAGGGTTTTTAGCCACACTAATGTTTTGAGAGAACAAAAAAAAAAAAAAGGGTTAGGGTTAGGGTTTAAATCAAGATTTCCAACACCAAATGAAGAAGAAATTGGAAAATTGGAAATTATATTAAGGTAATAGTAAGTTCCAAATTTCTATTTCTTTGTTTTGATTTCCTAAGCATGTGAGATATGTATAGGATATGTATATTGCATGTTTTTAATGAAATATGTATCTAGGATATGTATTAGAATCAAAATTGGTGTTGGTTGCTTGGTTTAACTTAATGGTTTCTTTATTAAGCATGTGTTGTAATTAATTAGGGAATTAATCTCAAAAGTTAAAATTGACATTCTAGAGTGATTTTACCACTATAATATTGCCTAAAATTTTTCTTGAGGCTTTATGTTCTGGTGATTAAATTTGGTGTAAGTTAATTGGATTAATTTATGAATAATTGAATTTTGCATTGAAAAAAATGAGTAAAATAAAAACTGGATCATATCTGGTTTTGGATGTTAAATCAAAATATTTTCAATGTAAAAATATGTTATTTGGATGATTTTGGATGTGTATTGGGTGGTGGATAAATTTTGAAAATTATTCTGAGGCGAAAATACAAGAAAATGGTGAAATTCACGTCGAAACGAGCTCGCCACACGTCACGCGGCTATGAACCCAGCAAACATGGCACTGTTTGGACAGCCCAAGTGCTGACCGAACACTGCCCAAATGACCGAGTTGGCCCAGCTCAGCGGTTGCTCAACCGGTTTGACCGTTTACCCGTTATGTATAGTATTTGTCGAAAAATTTTTTTGTAAAATAATTCATCGTGTAACGAAATATATTATGTTATTAATTGTTAATAAATAATATATTTAAACTACTTTCAGTGAATTAATAATATGTGTTAATTAATTCGCTCGGAAAATTTTTAAAATATTTAAAAACCATTTTCGCCTTCCACCGCGCCCTTCCGCTGCGCGTACCCCAACATCATAGTCCTCACCCACACTAGCAAGTCATCATCAACACTTCCAATTTAACAACATTTGATCATTTTCATTATTCAATATTAAGTCTTTATCAAACTAACATATCCTACGACCGTATTTGCATCACCACTATTTAATAAGTATCAAACTTATATGAATAAAAACACTAAATACTTATACCCCGTTATTCATGATTTCTTCCAAGTGGCCATTTTCTTCCCTAAAAGCCCAAGATAATCAAGCATGCGTCTAATATAGTTAAACAATTCAATTAACCCAAGATCAAGAATTCATATTCATAAACCATTCATTCATTAGAATTCAGCTAAACCATAACTTATAACTAAATTTGACCAAACATTCCAATTAATACATGATTCACATTCATCATGAGCCAAATTATAAAAGTCATCATCCTCTTTATACATTACAAGCTTCAGCAAAACCCTTTCCATAATCAACTTTGATAAGTTAACAAATCCCATACAAAAACTCTAGCTTAAACTTGCATACATGAATTTCATCACATTAACACCACATAAATCGTACTTCTTTTTTACTCCCTAAATTTTGCCCATAATGACCCATTTGTCATATCTTGATTTTTCAAGCAAATAATTGTTCAATCTATGTGAAATCATCATCAATAGCATCAATAAACACTCAATAGAGTCTAATATATGCAAATGAAACCAAGAAAGCTTATATCTAATTATTAGACAAAGACCCTAGGATTTACAACGTAGTGTGCAGTTACAACGTGGTTTGTAATTGATATTGGGAAGCGTCACTATAAGTTATATATTCTCAAATAAACTTCCTGGTCAAGATTTACTGTCACGGGTCGGTTAGTAAAATCCGTTGAGACCAGTACATATCGTATATCGAGACTTGGTCCGATGGTTTAATCCCAATGAACCATAAGTATTGGGAGACTCATATAGACGTGTAGGTGTTTATTGATAAAAACTGAACGACTCATCAAATATTTCCTAATAGATGGTACACCAACGTCAACAGGAATCTTCTCGAGTCGAGTAGCATAGTGGTCCTTCGATTTGAGATACCACTGTGGATTTATGAGACATCCTCCACACTTTGATGTTAATCATGCCACCGATCTATTTAGATCAGACCTCCGTCTGCTTGTTGGGTGTAGACTGATGCTCATGATATCCTGTGAGTATCAGATAGAATCTGTCAATCCTGTGTACAGGGCATAAGTATCTTAAACGTGTTTGCGATCTAGTAAATCCATGGTTGTGGTATACTTCGGAAGCGAGTTCGAGTATTTTTTAGAGATCGTAAATTTGAAAGTTGACTATTTTATACCTTAGGGATCTGACGTTCCTATCTATATCCCCGCTATAATATTGATAGCCTGTGACAAAGGGATTATACCTATGCAATGACCTTGACTTGCATAGTTTAGAGAGATTATTCGTGGTCGTCATAATTTACGAGTGGGTGAATTATGGACACGAAATTTGATTCTGTGACGGATAAACCTAAACTTAGAGAGTCCTACAATATGAAGTGTACTCGTTGAGTACTTGGGCAACGCGTTATGAATAATACAAATTATTCATAATACTTCATCAGATTAAATGAGTTAATTCGAATCATTTAAACGGTTAAACGAAAATACATGCATTAAGAGATTTTCGTCAATTAATAATTAATATGTATTTGTATTTGATATAAAATTTGATTAGATACATATTAATTATTTAATGAGATTTTGGCACATGCTATTGATATATGTATTTTGTTATTTAGTGTAAATAAAATAAATATATATTAATAATTGTATTAATTAATTATTTAGATATTTAATTGTTAAATATTTAGATAAATAAATTTTATATATATATATATATATTACATAATTGTTATGTAATATGTTTCATTATTATTAGTTATTAATAATATTAAACTTTAAGGTTGAAGTATTCAATTTAATTTTGTCTACTTTAAACTTAATGTTTAATTAGATTAAATAATAATTCATTTGTAGTAATTGTTATTACATATATTTTATTATCATTGGTAACAAGTGGCATGATTTTTTAAGCTTGAAGAATTCAAATTGAATTTGAATTCTTTAAATGTGATTAAATAAAATTAAAATGACCGTATTGCCCCTGATTTCGTCCAAGCCTTATATTTAAAGTGAGAAAATTTTATTTTCTCATTCATTAGCTCCCTTGGTCGAAAATACACCTCCATGAAATCTCCCAAAATATTTCTTAAAGAAACTTGAGAGAAATAGATGAAATCAAGAAGAAACCTTAAGGAAGTTAGGGGATTTTGAGGTAATCTTCAATATTCTTAGCTTTGAAAGTTTGTTTCTTTTTCTTGAGTATCTAGAATAGTTCTAGGGTTTCTTTCTTTCTTGGAATTTGGGGCTTTTTTCATTTGGAGGATGAATTTGGAGGCTAGATGCATGTGTGAAGTTAGATTGAATAATATTAGTGTTTATATTAGTTCAATTTTATCATTTGATGACTTTTTGCCATTATAGAGTGTTAGGACCACTCTTATAACTCCTATAATTGTTCTTGAGTTCTTCATAGGTGGTGGCTTTTGATTGGTGTTAATATTAATATGGTTAATTTTGAGAAAATTGGATTTAAAGCATGAAAAATGATATTTTTGGTACCCAGATCAGATCTAGAAATTCTGCATTTTGGTGATGAAAATATATTATTTAAATGTATTGTATGTGTATTGGGCATTGGAATAATTTCTGGAAATTGTTTCGGAGTGAAAATAAGCGAAAACGATAAAAACGGCGTTATCGGGTGAGTTTTGGGCTTACAGGGTGAGGGTTGTCCAAACAGTGAATTGGTCACTGTTTAGGCAGCCCATGGACTGCCCAAGTACTATTGGGGCTGACCTGGGCAGCCCCCTTGTGTATTGGTTGGTCGGTTCGGGCAAAAACGTGTTTTATGCCATTTTGCGGAAAATATTTTCATAAAATTTTACGATGTTTTCTAAACTATTTATATTGTTATTTGATAACAAATATAATATGTTTAGGTGAAATATGAATGAATTATTCATATTGGATATTGAATAATTTATTCGGTAAGTTTAAAAGTTTTTAAAGTTACGATTTCGCCTGAACAGCGCTTCCGTCTGCGCCTTTGAGAAAATCCCAACAAAAATTGGTATCAGAGAGAGTCTGATCCTACATCCATTGTATTTGTCATGCTTGATATATGATATTTAATCCAATTTTATTATTTCCACGTGGATGTGAAATTAATTTGATTAATTTTTGATTGTTTGACAATAGGAAAATCCCCATTAAATAAGTTATTAAAAAGACTAGTATTAGGAATACTTGTTTCTTGGTCCGCCTTGTCAGTACGGATGTGAATGTTTTCTTGATGATGTGATGGTAGTTCATTTGTGCCGATAGAACTTATATGATAAGAGATAAATTCAAGTGAAAATATAAATCTTGAATGTACCAAAGCTGTCAGAACTACATCAGTAGCTAGAGTTTGTCACTAACAAGTGAAGCCTTGATACGCCTCATGTGAATGTGCCAAAGCAGTCACAATGAGAAACAGTTAGGACCAAAATCAAGAGTCACAGTGAGTGTGATTGACAATGAGTTGTCTACCTGTGAATATACGTAGGCTAGAACGTGTCAAAGCTGTGAGTCGAAATATATTCACGGGGTCTACTTCCCATTATGCAATTCGATTTCATTATTGAATTATCGTTTCCGTTGGGGATTACGGTATTACGTAAAATAGTGGGAGGCACTGCTGGGTTAAAAATCCATAACTAAGACAATGTGTAATATATGAAAATTGCCGCTTATGTTTTCTTTATTCTATAGTGTTGATAGAACTAAACTTTTAATCCACTACATGCATATTTTATATTTATTTTCTGACTTCCCTCGTGGTTTCAGTTTTCTAGAATAAGTTCTAGATTAAGAGTAGGCTTGGATATTATTAGATTAGTCTAAACCATTGGGAACTGTTGTTCCGATTTTCTTGAAAAATCAATATGGTTAGTGACTTAGTTATTAAGTCACATTAGGTAATTTAAATCGATATCCATTTTAGGATATCGTTCTATAGAGATAATAGTTTCTTTTGCAGTAAGAATTGACGTGAATTAGTTCATGTCTCGAGATTCTTGACCGGTAATAAGAAAACCCCATTAGGTATTTGTTTATCTGATAATGACGTTTCTTGGCTTTAGTGACCTTTAGAGGTAATGTGTCTGAAACAGTTTTCTAATCAATTATTTGTAATTGTTATGAATAGTTAAAAGCAAATTATAAAGCTAAAGAAAGGAGATGTGTATAGTTATGTGTAGAGAATATCGATTCTCACAATACGACAACTATAGGTATTGGATACCAGATCTCCCGTCTAGTTATTTAAAATATTATTTAATGATTGTTTTGAAATTTGATATCAGAACTTGCGACTATTGGATAGATATTTGTTCTTTATAAACAGTTGTTACACATTTTAATATGACTAGTAGTGTCATTGATGAATAGATAAACATTAAGAAAAATATTTGGTTAAGTAAATAACTTAGAACAATGCTTTATGAGATTTTATCATTTAAGCATTAGATGCTTATTCCGTATGGTAAAGGATGGTATGATACGAGATCACAACATATATCCTTATCCATTTAATGAATATTGTATTTGGAAATGTTATTCAATCTCATTTAACCAATGATTTTTATTGGAGTATAAGATTTATGAAACTGATATATTAGATGTATGTGGTTTAATGAATTATAAATTACCTTGGATAGTTTTCTTTACTTCGTAACTTAGTTAATGAGTTTTCATGACTTAGTTACGTGTTTCTAAAAGATAACATATTGAACGTCTTGAATGGTTTGAGAACTTTCAATATGTTTCTGATGAAAGTGGATAGAATATTTTGACTGGTTCAAAGATATTCGATTTGAAGTTTTGAAAACTGTATCTTAATATTCGTCATGAGTCTTTGAATTGTTCAAAAATCTTTGATATGATGAAATATATGAATTTATGGCAATTAGTTCTAAATATGATTCGTACTCAATATTATTCTTCTACGATTCCATCGTGAAGGAATTGATCAGTGGGTGATAAGTGGTAAATATATCAGTATTTACCGTCCCTTTTACTTAATATTTTGTATAGTTTCTCAAGATTTGTGAATATTTTGATGTGTTTTGTGTTATTTTGTAGATAAATAAAATAACAGGACTCTATAGAAGCAATTCGGGCCAAAATATCAAAAAACGGACAAAAAGGGCAAAAATGTAAATTTCCTGCTAAAATACATCGTTTGCTAAAATACGCAGTCTGCTATCATGCACCGCTAACGTGCGCTGGACACGTGTCAAAATCAGAGAAACTTGCTCTCATGCGCACATGCTAACATACGTCTGCCACGTGTCAATATCACAACAGTCTTGCTAACGTGCACCGGACACGTGTCATCATCCCATGTTGCCGACATTTACTATGCATGCATCGCAACGCCGAAACAATAATTCAGCTACCGATGCAACCGACGCCACGTGTCACGATCTCGTTTAATCAAACACGCGTTGCGACGCGCAAAGGTTCAACGTTGCGACGCCGGGGCAGAATTTTCACTATAAATAGAGGCTGAAATCATAAGGAAAATCCATACCTTCTTTTGGGAATTTCCTTAAGAATACTAAAAAGATTGTATCTTGTTAGTTTATTTACACTTTCTGTATTTAATTTTTTATTTTACCCAACAGTTCTTTCTTTTTTTTACTTTTCAGTCTTTATTTTTCAGTATGAGGAGGTAACTCCCTTCTGCTGGGGTAAAAAGTTAAGCTTTTATTACTAATATTTAGATTAATATCCATTAATTATAATATATAAACTATTTAAAACCTGACTTAATGGGATACCACCCTTATGGTCGGTTGGACTTAATTAAATTTATTTTAACCTGACTAAATTGGATACCGTCTTTACGGTCGGTTGGAATTAATCTTAAATTTAACTTAATCAGGATACCGCCTTTAAAAGATATTGGAATTATTCACAACACTAGATAGTTTGATAATATTGATTTTCCCTTAAATTTACTTTCGCATTGTTTTATTTACTTGTTTTCAGATAAAAATCACCATCCAATCAACAATTAATCTATTAGATACTTGTAAACATTTAGCTTCACAAATTGATAGCGTAGGTATTAAGTCCTCATGGGATCGATACATTTTATACTACTTAAGCGATACGTGCACTTGCGTTATGTGAGTGATTTCACCGATCAAGTTTTTGGCGCCGTTATCGGGGACTTATTTATCTTTTACTATTAATTTTGGGGTTAGATACCCTTACCTGTATCTAATTTGGTTTTACTTATTATTTTTGTTTCCTTATGTTTCAGATTCTCAGACACTACATGAGAAGAACTAGAAGCTTTGAAATCTGTCCGCTTGACCCAGAGATTGAAAGAACCATCAGAAAGTTGAGAATCAAGAAGCACTGATCAACATGGAACCTGAACCTTTGGTTGTTGCACCACCAATTCCCATTCGAGACATAACTATTCCGGTGGTTGACGGCTTCATTTCATGTTTTATACTTCCTCCCTTACCAGCAAATGCGTGTGACATCAAAACATGCATTCAGATGATACAACAATCAGTTCAATTGGGGGGAATGCAACTGAAGATCCTAATGCCCACATCAGCAACTTCCTAGAATTTTTCGGCACTTTCAATTACAACTGAGCGGCAGAAGAAGCAATGAGACTGCGTGTTTTTCCATATTCCTTGAAATACAGAATTAAGGCTTGGCTATATTCACTACCAACAGGTTCCATCACAACTTGGAACACTCTAGCTATCAAATTTCTTGCAAAGTACTTTCCCCCAGCTAAAACTGCAAAGTTGAGGAATGACATCACATCCTTTGTATAACATGACTCGGAATCCCGCTACAAAGCTTGGGAAAGGTACAAGGATTTGCTCCGGAAATGTCCTCACCATGAGATTTCAAGTGGCTACAAGTCCAAACTTTCTACAATGGACTTTCTGGACTGATGAGAACCACAATTGATGCTGCTGCTGGAGGAGCTTTAATGGCAAAAGGAGAAGATCAGGCATGTGATTTAATTGAAGAAATGGCCAACAACAATTCTTTTTGGCCAACAGAAAGGAGCATGATCCAACGAATTGCTGGAATTTATGAAGTTGGAGCTAACACAACAATGAATGCCAAGTTGGATCAGATATGCAAATTCATGGAAACTCTTAGCATGCAAGGCAATATTGGATCCGCAAGTTCACCATATGGAGGAGCACCAGAAACAAACCAACATGATGAGACGGTGAATTATGTTAATAATTTCAACATACAGGAGAACAATCCATATTCCAACACCTACAACCCAGGGTGGAGGAATCATCCTAATTTCGCATTGAGAAACAATTCAGGGTAAAAGAATAATCCACCACCAAAATTCCAACAACAGAACAAAGGCCATGAGTATGAAAAAGAACCAGGAATAGCAGAAGTGATTGCCCTGTTGAAAAAGCAACAAGCAACATACGATGCAATGTTTCAAAACCAATCTGCTTCTATAAAGGCCCTGGAAAATCAAATAGGACAAATGGCCAATGCTCAGAGTTACAGACCGCCAGGTAATCTTCCTAGCAACACAGAACCAAATCCAAGGAACTGAGGGAAGGAACAATGTCAAGCCATTACTTTGAAAAGTAGTACTGAAATTAACAAAGATGTTGGAATCAAGGCATCCATTGAGGAAGTTCCAAAAAAAAACAATGAAGCAGAACCACAGATAGAGGAAAAAGAGGCCAAAGCAAATGATCAAGAAAAATTCACTCCACCTCCACCTATTCCACAGCGTCTTCAGAAAAGTAAACTAGATAAGAAGTTTGCTCGATTCTTGGAGATCTTCAAAAAGCTGCATATCAACATTCCATTTACAGAAGTGTTGGAACAAATGCCCAACTATGTTAAATTCATGAAAGACATTCTGTCACGAAAACGGAGATTGGGAGATTACGAGATAGTAGCATTGACAGAAGAATGCAGTGCCATCATTCAGAGGAAACTTCCCCCAAAGTTGAAATATCCTGGCAGTTTCACCATACATTGCACCATATGAGAACATTACTTCGGTAAGGCTTTGTGTGATTTAGGTGCAAGCATTAACTTGATGCCTTTGTCTATTTACAGGAAACTGCAAATTGGAGAAGCAATGCCTACCTCAGTTACTTTGCAGCTTGCTGACAGATCGCTCACATTTCCAAGAGGTGTATTGGAAGATGTGTTGGTTAAAGTCGACAAATTCATTTTCCCTGCAGATTTCATTATCCTTGACATGGAAGAAGACAGAGATGTACATATCATCCTCGGGAGACCATTCTTGGCTAGTGGTCGAACTGTTATTGATGTACAAAAAGGAGAACTAACCATGAAAGTGCAGGACCAAGAGTTTCATTCAATGTTTTCAAAGCCATGTAATTCCCGAGAGATGAAAAAGATGAAGAATGTTTCAGAATTGATGTTGTAGATAGTATTATCCAGGATACTGATGCAATGTCACTTCCAACGGATAAACTTGAAGCTTACATCGCCAACATGACTGACAGTGAGTTAGATGATGAAATTCTGGAATGTATGAACTATCTTGACAGACCCTTTCACTTCAAATCAACACCACGGGTGGAAAGTTGGGAACTACCGAAAAAGGATCGAATCAAGCCTTCGATTAAAGAACCACCGAGCCATCTCAAGTATGCATTCTTAGGAAACTCTTCTGAGTTTCCTGTGATTATTTCTTCTTCGCAAACATTGGAGCAGGAAGAAAAGTTGATGAGAGTGTTACGAGAACACAAGAAAGCCATTGGTTGGACTATAGCAGACATTTGATGCATTAGTCCATCATTTTGCATGCATAGAATTTGATGAACAATGAATATAAAGCCATAGTGGAGCATCAATGGAGACTAAATCCAATCATGAAGGAGGTCGTGAAGAAAGAAATTATCAAATGGTTAGATGCCGCTATCATTTACCCCATCTCTGACAGCAAGTGGGTGAGTCCTATGCAATGTGTGCCAAAGAAAAGAGGAATTATTGTAGTCACAAATGAAAAGAACGAGTTGATTCTAACAAGAACGGTGACTAGATGGAGAGTATGCATGGACTACAAAAGTTGAACAAAGTAACAAGGAAATATCATTTTCCGTTGCCATTTATTGACCAGATGCTAGACGATTGGCATGCCATGAGTTCTATTATTTTCTGGACAGATACTCGAGGTATAATCAGATTTCCATCGCCCCAGAAGATCAGTAGAAAACTATTTTTACATGTCCGTATGGCACTTTTACTTTCCGCAGAATGCCATTTAGACTATATAATGCTTCTGTCACATTTCAACGTTGCATGATGGCCATCTTCTCATACATGCTAGAACAAAGTATGGAGGTTTTCATGGATGATTTCTCTGTGTTTGGAGACTCGTTCGACCACTGCTTGTAAAATCTAGAAAAAATATTACAAAGATGCGAATATACCAACCTGATACTCTACTGGGAGAAATGCCACTTCATGGTGCAGGAAGGCATTGTCCTGGAACATCGGATCTCACAAAAGGGAATCGAGGTAGACAAAGCAAAGATCGAGACAATTGAAAAACTACCTCCACCATCATCTGTCAAAGGGATTCTGAGTTTTCTCGGACATGCAGGATTTTACAGGAGATTTATCAAAACCTTCTCCAAGATTGCTAAACCTCTATGCAATCTGTTGGATAAAGATGTGCCTTTCAACTTCACCAAAGAATGCCACGAAACTTTGAGATCTTGAAACAAAAGTTGGTCTCTGCCCTCATCATAGTAGCACCAGATTGGACTCTTCCATTTGAGGTGATGTGTGATGCTAGTGATTTTACTGTAGGTGCAGTTTTGGGACAACGCAAAGAAAAAATTTTCCATACCATTTACTACGCCAGCAGAACTATGAATGAAGCTCAACTCAACTACACAACCACTGAAAAAGAGTTACTTGCAATTGTGTTTGATTTTGATAAATTCTACTCATATCTACTGGGTCCCAAAGTTGTGGTCTACACAGATCATTCTGTAATCAAATATCTATTCGTGAAGAAAGATGTTAAGCCCAGATTGATCTTTTGGGTGCTTCTACTGCAAGAATTTGACGTGGAGATCCGAGACAGGAAATTGACATAAAATCAAGTGGCAGATCACTTATTGGGGCTCAAGAATGGAGAAACAGCTGGCAATGAACTGACAATCAAAGAAAATTTTCCAGATGAAT
Source organism: Zanthoxylum bungeanum (assembly GCA_019454045.1). Lineage (NCBI taxonomy): Eukaryota > Viridiplantae > Streptophyta > Magnoliopsida > Sapindales > Rutaceae > Zanthoxylum > Zanthoxylum bungeanum. Next base: position 65,219 of record SKCR01013968.1, on the reverse strand, counting down.
AGTTGTTTGCTATGAATCAGCAGGATATCCCTTGGTATGCTGACTATGTAAACTACATAGTATCGAGAAAATGGCCTTTGGAAATGACATATCAGCAACAGAAGAAATTCTTCAAGGAAGTCAAGCATTATGTCTGGGATGAGATGTACCTGTTCAAACATTGTGCTGATCAATTATTGAGACGTTGTTTTCCAGAGGACGAGGTCAATAGTGTCTTGCAGTATTGTCATTCATCACCATATAGCATACACTTCAGCAGGAATAAAACTGCAGCCAAAGTCCTACAATCAGATTTCTTCTGGCCCACTCTGTTTAAAGATGCTTACTTATTTGCTTTTCAATGTGACAGGTACCAGAGAATGGGAAATATTTCGAGGAGAAATTAAGGACCTTTACAAAACATTGTGGAAGTGGAAATATTTGATGTATGGGGAATTGATTTTATGGGACCATTTGTTCCATCATTCGGAAACCTGTACATACTAGTTGCAGTAGACTACATCTCCAAATGGGTTGAAGCTATAACACTGCCATCAAATGATTCAACAGTGGTGATAAAATTTCTTAAAAAGAATATTTTCACTCGCTTCGGAACACCTCAGGCAATTATCAGTGATGGTGGCACATATTTCTGCAACAGATACTTCGATGCACTCCTATCCAAATACGGAGTTACTCATAAAGTTACCACTACTTACCATCCACAGTCAAATGGACAAGTTGAAGTTTCAAACATGGAGATCAAAAGAATCATGGAGAAAACTGTTGGATCAACAATGAAGGGCTGGTCTGAAAAATTGGATGATGCATTATGGGCCTACCGGACAGCTTACAAGACATTCATCGGTATGTCCCCATATCGAATGGCGTTTGGGAAAGCATGCCATCTTTCAGTTGACCTTGAACATAAAGCATACTGGGCACTGAAGAAGTTAAATCTTGATCCATAAGCAGCAGGAGAGAAACGACTCCACCAACTCAACGAATTGGAGGAATTTCGCCTATAGGCTTATGAGAATGCCAGACTATACAAAGAAAAAACCAAGAAATGGCATGATCGAAAAATAGTGCGCACACAACTGGAACCAAGGCAGCAGGTGTTGTTATATAATTCACGGTTAAAATTTTTCCATGGAAAGCTGAAATCGAGATGGTCAGGTCTATTTGTGATTACTCAGGTTTTACCATACGAAGCTATTGATTTTCTTGATCCCAACACCAATGATACATTCAAAGTTAACAGCCAGCATGTCAAGCACTACTAGGGAGAATCATTTAAGTGACAAAAAGAAAGTGTCACACTTTCAGATCCAGCCTAATGTTCGGCCAGTCATGTCTAGCTGACGACGTTAAACTTACCGCTAGCTAGGAGGCAACCCATGCAATTTGTGTATATATTAAGATTTGGCGTGTTTTATTTTTGTGTGTTTAAATTTTGTAGGTAAATTGACATTTCAGGATGGAAAAAGTTCTCGCAAATCTTCATAAGCAATTTCCTTCTCTCCCTCAAAACTCTCTGATGAAAGTCTACAAAGATCACATGGAATGAATGAGACTGTTGATGATTAAAGGTATTCCCAATGACATTTGTTGGATTACTGAAGCATGGGTCAGATTGGCAGGTGAGTCCTCTGACTCTTTCGTGTCATATCTGTCTGGTTTAGGAAAAAGCACCAATGCTAAAAATAGAAGAGCTAAAAGAATGGGTGTTTGTTATAAATGTGCATGCATGACATGTAATACTCATTGTCGTTCTTTAGGAATGGTGTCTGATAACCGTGAAGATAAAATTAAATTCATTAGGGATGGCTTGAGTAAGGAGTCTTTGGATGACATATCATTGACTCTTGAGATGCATTCTAGTGGATATGTACATCACGCAATTCACATGTTATATACACAATTTCGAAAAGAAAGACAGCATTTAAGTCTCGGGAATCTGACTTTAAAAGACCCTATTTGCTAATTTATAAGAAAATTGGATGGGAAGCTTGTCCCTGACGCATACATCATTTCAATCTGTTACTTCCTGTAAATATTATTATCTCTTTGTATTTATCTAATAATTATGATTTTTTTTGTTATTTTCTCTAACAGGATCCAGACTTTTTGACTTTCACGATATATTTTACTGTTTAGTTAATAATTGTCATTTAGCAGGTACTAGTGCTATTATTACTCACCTTTTTTCAGGTTCCATAAATTGAGCTCATCATTGCACTCTTGAAGACATCCAGAGTTGAAAAAAAATATGGAAGCAACTTCAAGAAGACGAGTTGTTAACATATGTGTGTTTTGCGGTACTAGTGTTGGTTCTAAACCAGAGTACGTTGAGGCAGCACATGAATTGGGTAGAGTCATAGCTGAAAGGAATATGCACCTAGTATATGGCGGTGGCAATCTTGAACTAATAGGGTACGTTTCAAGAGATGTACAGGAATGAGGTAGTCAAGTTCTGGGAATCATCCCAAAACCTTTGGCATAGGTGAATCTGATAGGACCATCAAACGCAGAGGAACTTATTGTACCAGGTATGTCTGAACGACTGGTTGAAATGATTAATCGTGCTAATGCTTTTATTGCTTTACTAGGTGGTTTGGGCATGATGGAATAAATGTTTACAATAGTATCTTGGGCGAACTTGAATATACACCAGAAACCGATTGGACTGTTTAATATTGATGGATTTTATGACTTTCATTGTGTGTTTCTTGATGATGCCCGGAGAAATGGGTTCGTGTCAAAACCTATAAAAGATATCATTTTCACTGCCAAAACTGCCCATGATTTAATTGACCAATTTTTAACCTTTGAACCACAAATTGACCCTATCCTTTCCAAGATAAACTGGTCCGATAATGATCGTTGTAAGAAGCGTCGGATAAATCTGAATCTTAACCTTTAATTTTCTATTTAGATGTAGAATTTCTGCTAACCAGGTACTGTTTTCTAAACTATACTTCTATTTTTTAGACATTGGGGAAAATGTCTCAATTAGGTTTGGGGGAGGGGAATAGTTGATTAGTATCTTGTTTTTATTTTTTCGTTGTTTTTAGTCAAAAATTTTCAAAAATTAAAAAAAAAAACAAATAAAAAATTTTAAATTTTTTTGTGTTTTTATATTTTTATTTGACTAACCATGTGAAATTGGTGTGAGATAGATGTGTAAGGAATTTCCCTTCCTGAGACGTATCTCAACCTATTTCGTAACAAGTTAATTTTTTTTATTTCCTTTTGAATTGTTTAATTTGTGAATTCTCTAAAATTTACTTAAATTGGATCTTCATATGCTCAGTTGACAGGTATTATCAACATGCAAGGTAAAATACGACCATGAGTTGTAATTAAAAAGTTTGTAATATTCAGTGCTCCAGTTTAACTGGATGAAGCATCTAAAAAAAGTGATGGAGTAAGAAAAAAATCAGAAAATTAACATCTGAGATCCAAGTAATTAAGTCTGTAGGGGTGTCTTAACACCTAGTGCCCTAAAACCAACTGGCTTGGGAGTCACTGACCCAAAGCTCACTACATGGATTGAAGATGTTATATAAAAAATAAAGATATCTGAAATCCGAGTAATTAAGTCTGTAAGGGTGTCTTAACATCTAGTGCTCTAAAGCCAACTGGCTTGGGAGTCACTGGCCTAAAGCTCGCTACATGGATGAAAAATATTGTATATAAATAAATAAATAACAGAAAAAAAAATTCCATTGCTAAAAAATATGTTAATTCTGATATAACTTTAGGACAAAAATATTACTCTCTTTTCAACTACACTTGTGAATATTCTGGGCACAATGAGTTGATTAATTTTTTGTTAGTTGTGTATATGGAGAATGGTAAAATAATCGGAGAATTTACTTATTTGGTAATTTAGAAAGAAAGAAAACAATTATTAACTTGGATAAGAAGTTTCACTTGTTTAGTCACTAACTTATTTATTCTCTTTTCTCTTGTCTTTTTGCTTTTGTGTGCATTAGATTGACGTTTGTGGGTGTCGTTGCTGTAAGCCCTCACAAGACTACAACTCGTCCACTAGGGACACTTAGGGGTTTAAAAGCTTGTTGCATATGCTAAATGCAACTGTGATCCCTACGAAAGTGGCTTAGTTTAATTTTATTTTAAATTTTTTTATTGCACTTTATTTTGTTGTTTCGCTCGATGACTAGCAAAATGTTAGGTTTGGGGGTGTGGTCAGCGATAAATATATCAGTATTTACCGTCTCTTTTACTTAATATTTTGTATTGGTTCTCGAAATTTGTGAATATTTTGATGTGTTTTGTGTTATTTTGTAAATAAATAAAATAACAGGATTCTCTGGAAGCAATTCGAGGCCAAAATATCGAAAAAATGAAAAAAAAAAAAAAAGTAAAAAAAAAAGCAAAAATGTAAATTTCCTGCTAAAATGCGTCGTTTGCTAAATACGCCGTCTGCTATCAAGCACCGTTAACGTGCACTGAACACGTCTCAAAATCAGAGAAACTTACTATCATGCGCACATGCTAACATGCGCTTGCCAAGTGTCAACATCACAGCAGTCTTGCTAACCTGCGCCGGAAACGTGTCATCATCTCATGCTGCCGATAATTACTATGCACACGTCACGACGCCGAAACAATAATTCAGCTGCCGATGAATCAACACCACCTGTCACGATCTCGTTTAATCAAATACGCGTCGCGACACGTAAAGGTTTTGCGTCGCGACGCGCGGGGCAGAATTTTCACTATAAATAGAGGCTGAAATCAGAAGGAAAATTCATACCTTCTTCCGGGAATTTCCTTAAGAATACTAAGAAGATTATATCTTGTTTGTTTATTTACAGATTTCTGTATTTAATTTTTTATTTTATGCAACAGTTCTTTATTTTCTTTACTTTTCAGTCTTTATTTTTCAATATGAGGAGGTAACTCCCCTCTGCTGGGGTAAAAAGTAAAGCTTTTATTACTAATATTTAGATTAATCTCCCTTAATTATAATATATAAACTATTTAAAACTTGACTTAATGGGATACCGCCTTTATGGTCGGTTGGACTTAATTAAATTGATTTTAACCTGACTACATTGGATACCGCCTTTATGGTCGGTTGGAATTAATCTTAAATTTGACTTAATCAAGATACCGCCTTTATGGTCGGTTTGTAATATCATACAAAGTGAATATATTATAATAAGGGAGATATCTAAAATTAAAAGTAATAAAAGTGGATCATCTAACCCCAACATTTTCTTTATTGTTTATTTTATTTTTTTTAATTTCCAAGCTTTTACTTTATGTCATTTTTTTTATTTAAGCTTTTACTAGTCCTAGATATGTGTTGTAACTAAACCCGTTATCTGGGGTTGTGATGAATTCCAATATCACCGGTTTATAAGGGGTTATTTTGTGTCTTGGGTAATATAAAGGTTTATTTATTAAGTCTTAAACTTAATGCTTCATGGCCATTAATAAGATTGATCTGGTAAACTTAAAATGAACTTGACGAAGGGATTTTAGGTTTCAACCTTAAACTTAATAGCCCACGATCTTCCTTAAGGATTAGATACCCTTTAATAGGTTTCCTTCCAGGATAGACATATACTTGTCGGGCGGGGGTAGCCACAATTGGAACTTAATCTTAATGAATTCAGGTAACTTGATTGACATGGACATATGATTAATTGGGTTATTTGGGTATTTGCATCTGACCATCGACAGAGGCTTTTGCATAATTTCATGTTCCAGGTTAATAAACTGATATATTGCACAAACATGAGATAATCACTTCATCTTTAAAATATATTGGAATGATTTACAACCCTAGATAGTTTTATAATATTGATTTTTCCTTAAATTTAATTTCGCACTGTTTTATTTACTTATCACCATCCAATCAACAATCAATCTATTAGATACTTCAAACATTTAGTTTCACAAATTGATAGCCTAGGTATTAAGTCCTTGTGGGATTGATACATTTTATACTACTTGAGCAATACGTGCGCTTACGTCATGTGCGTGATTTCACCGATCAGTGGGAGAAATTGAATCATATATGATTTGATTTGTTTGATATTGAGTGTTGCCGAATTAGTTTCAATACTCTTGGGGATATGCTCCAGTAATACTAATTCATCCTTTTCATTATGGTTCCATTAGTTTATACAGTTACGTATATGATACATATATATAGAAAATTCGAATCTTGAAAAGTTTGAGATTAGAATCTTTCTTTTGTATAATGGTTATATAATTGAAAAGTATTTGCGCCTCGGAGGTACAAGCAAAAGTTTATCATTTATTCTATTTAATAGAAAATTGTATTCTATTTTATATAAAATCTTTTCTACGATTCTGAGTAATAAAATTGTTTTATTACTTGGTATGTAATATTAGATGTTAACGATTGTAGAAATGACTTGACTTATTGAAGTTAAATGTGAGAGTGATAAACTATAAATGGAACTATATAATTAATAAGATGAAAAGACCATTATACATCTTCCATAAAAGTCCAATAGGATGTCAGAATCATGTGCGAAGTATTTGATACTAAATGGTTCTGTTGTTTTCTTATCGAAAAAAATTATTCTATAACTTATGGTGGGAGCGATATTTGATATCGATTTCGAAAGTTAGCATTGAATCATAGATTTAAGATTGTTTGTACGATCAAGTTTTTGAACTTGATTAGGATTTCATTATGAATCGTTCATAAAATGTTCAAATGGTTTCCACAGCAAAAGAAAAATGAGCTTATTAAAGGTTTGACCTTTATATTATGACAGTGAGAAAGGTTATACTCAGCAATCTATTGTAGATTATGTGGAAACTTGTCTCTAGTCGCACTAACTGAACAATTAAAGATCTGATGGTTAATGTTGATATTAAACTATGAATTTTAGCTAGGAATACAAAGTGGCGTTCCTGAATGCTTTCTTCGAAGAAGAGATCCATTGTGATTTCTTTGTTTGAAGAGTTCGTTCTGGAATGGCCCTGGAGTTTGTATTCTTCTATGATCACAGTTTGATATACTAGCTTATAGAGCCTATTGTATACTCAGATGAGCTTTCCGGAAATTTGTGTTCTCTAATTTTTATATCAGTTAGATTGTCTGATTTTATCAAAGCATAGAGAATATATATGTGATAAAAGGGTTACTGGGAGCATACAAATTTATTTCTACTGATATATATCATAAATTACATTATCATTATTAATGTAATAACGAGATGTTGATGAGGTAAAATATTTTCCTAAATCTTATTTTCTCCGTGAGAGCAGTCGGAGCAGTCTCTGTTATATTTGATATAAAGTTTCATATACGATATAAAACTAAGAGACTTGTGAGATACTCTTATTAGTCGTGCATTAGATATGATCTAATAAAGGACACAGTATAAGACTATCTGTGTGACAACTAGTATAACTGTTTGACAGTTAGAGTGTCTCTTATATATAGCATTCATCTTTTGTAAAGGATGATTTCTTTGTCGAAAGAGAAATTGATTAGAATGTATAGTTAATCTTATGTATCATAGGATGATGACATAATGAATACTATATTATGTGTGATTAAAGATATCGATTTATTCGTAATTATTACGAGCTATTCTGATATGTTGTAGACAATAAGATGTGTCTTAAAACATGTTCTTTGTTATCTTTGAGATATTAAGAGCGAGTTTCTTATTCATGGAGAATATAATATGCAGCCATTAGGGTCAGATTATTTTTTAGTCTAATTATAATGTTAGAAGGTCTACGTCATAAAGAGTGAGAAAAGATGCAGTGGGAGTGTCATAGATGATTCTATTATGTTAGTGGAATTAGTTGTAACTTATGAAGTGTTGACTTATGAAGTTGCATAGTGACCTTATAGATTAGAAGTTTTGATATTAGTGTTGTGCTTGCAGTTGTCTCATAGTATTTGGATTTGATCCCTAAATACAAAGACAACTCGGTAGCTGTAGTACAATATTGATGTCGCATCTGAGTCATATTGATGTATAACTTAGGTTATACAAAATATGAATGATGCTGGCTAAGGGAAACGATTGGGTTTGTTGGACAAACTCAATATGTTATAGCAGACCTATTTGTTATTTCCTACCTCTTGAGTGATAGGTGAACTCTTGAAAGCCATGAGTATGTGATACATATTGATATGTGTATATGATACCGTGGATTGGCACTAGAGCAAATGGGATAAATTATTAGGGTTGGTGCTCGAAGTGCCAATCCGGATCATATTTACGTCTGATTCATGAATACGGACAATTCATTTTTCCATAATATTACTTACTTAATGGTTGCACCTCTTGTTTTTATATAGATATTCGATCTAATTATGATTAAATTGAAACTAAATCTGATTTAGTGATACATATATATTAGACAGAGACCCTAGGATTTACAACATAGTGTGTAGTTACAACGTAGTTTGTAATTTACATTGGGAAGCGTCACTATAAGTTGTATATTCTCAAATAAAGTTCCTGGTCAAATTTTACTGACACGGGTCGGTTAGTAAAATCCGCTGAGACCAGTATATATTGTATATCGAGACTTGGACCGATGGTTTATCCCAATGAACTATGAGTCTTAGGAGACTCGTATAGACGTGTAGGTATTTATTTGATAAACATTGAAAGACTCACAGAAGATTTCCTAATAGATGGTACACCAACGTCAATAGGAATCTTCTCGAGTAGAGTAGCATAGTGGTCTTTCGACTTGAGATACCACTGTGGATTTATGAGACATCCTCCATACTTTGATGGCAGTCACGTCACCGATCTATTTAGATCAGACCTCCGTCTGCTCGTTGGGTGTAGACTGATACTCATGATATCATGTGAGTATCAGATGGAATTCGACAGTTCTGTGTACAAGGCATAGGTATCTTGAACGTGTTTGCGATCTAGTAAATCCATGGTCGTGGTATACTTCGGAAGCAAGTTCCGAGTGTTATTTAGATATCATAAATTTGAAAGTCGACTATATTATTCCTTAGGGATTTAACGTTCCTATCTATATCCCCGGTATAATATTGATAGCCTGTGACGAATGGATTATACATATGCAATGATCTCAACATGCATAATTTAGCGAGATTATTCGTGGTCGTCATAATTTACGAGTGGGTGAATTATGGACACGAAATTTGATTTTGTGATGGATAAACCTAAACTTAGAGAGTCCCATAATATGAAGTCTACTCATTGAGCACTCGGGCAATCCGTTATGATTAATACATATTATTCATAATACTTCATCGGATTAAATTAGTTAATTCGAATCATTTAAACGGTTAAACAAAAATACATGCATTAGGGGATTTTGGTCAATTAATAATTAATGTGTATTTGAATTTGATACAAAATTTGATTAGATACATATTGATCATTTAATGAGATTTTGGCACATGCCATTGATATATGTATTTTGTTATTTAGTGTAAATAAAAATACATATATACTAATAATTGTATTAATTAATTATTTAGATATTTAATTGTTAAATATTTAGATAATTAAATAATATATATATATATATATATATATATATATATATATATATTACATAATTGTTATGTAATATTTTTTATTATTATTGGTTACTAATAATATTAAAATTTAAGGTTGAAATATTCAATTTGATTTTGTCTACTTTAAACTTAATATTTAATTAGATTAAATAATAATTCATTTGTAGTAATTGTTATTACATATGTTTTATTATCATTGGTAACAAGTGGCATGATTGTTTAAGCTTGAAGAATTCAAATTGAATTTGAATTCTTTAAATGTGATTAAATAAATTAAAATAACCATATTGCCCCTAATTTCGTCCAAGCCTTGTATTTAAAGTGAGAAAGATTTTTCATCTCATTCATTAGCACCCTTGGTCGAAAATACACCTCCATGAAAGCTCCCAAAATATTTCTTGAAGAAACTTGAGAGAAAGAGATGAAATCAAGAAGAAAGCTTAAAGTAGTTAGGAGATTTTGAGGTAATCTTCAATATTCTTAAGCTTAGAAAAAAAATTTCTTTCTTTTTCTTGAGTATCTAGAATAGTTCTAGGGTTTCTTTATTTCTTGGATTTTGGGGCTTTTTGATTGGAGGGTGGATTTGGAGGCTAGATGCATGTGTGAAGTTAAATTGAATAATATTAGTTTAATATTAGTTCAATTTTATCATTTGATGACTTGTTGCTATTATAGAGTGTTATGACCACTCTTGTAACTCCTAGAATTATTCTTGAGTTCTTCATAGGTGGTGTCTTTGATTGGTGTAAATATTAATATGATTAATGTTGAGAAAATTGGATTTAAAGCATGAAAATTAATATTTTTGGCATTCAGATCAGATCTAGAAATTCTAGAATTTTAGTGATGAAAAATATGTTATTTAAATGTATTGGATGTGTATTGAACATTGGAATAATTTCCGGAAATTGTTTCGGAGTGAAAATAAGCGAAAACGATAAAAAATGGTGTTACCGGGTGAGTTTTGGGCTTAACGAGTGACGTCTATCCAAACAGCGAATTGATCACTGTTTGGGAAGCCCGTGAACTGTCCAAGTACTATTGGGGCTAACCTGGGCAGCCCCCATGTGTATTGGTTGGTCGGTTCGGGTAAAAACGTATTTTATGCCATTTTACGGAAAAATATTTTTGTAAAAATTTTGCGATATTTTCTAAACTATTTATATTGTTATTTGATAACAAATATAATATGTTTAGGTGAAATATGAATGAATTATTCATATTGGATGTTGAATAATTTATTCGATAAGTTTAAAAGTTTTTAAAGTTACGATTTCGCTTAAACAGCGCTTCCACATGCGCCTTTGAGAAAACCCCTACAAAAATATAGGTTCGAAAATATAGAAGAATAAACACAGATTTGATTTTCAAAATTGAGAAAAAGATGTGGGTTTTTGGAAGTCTACTTACTTGATTTAGAATGATAGAGTTTTATTTGCTTCCCTTTTTCCTTGTTCGAGTACAAAGGAGAAGGAAATTTTTTTTTTTCATTTGGCCATGGAGGAGAAAACGTGAATGAAGATGGGGATGAAGAGAAAGATGAATAGTAGAGCGTTTATATAGTGGGGGCTGATTTTTTAAATTAAAATAATAATAAAAATAAAGCTAGTGGAAAAATCTAGATTATTCTCGGATTTTATTGTTAAGCTCAATAAAACATATGTTTTTAACCTTGTTCTTGTCAAAATTTGGGAAAATATTCAACATGAAAGTTGTATATTATTGTCTAAGCTTTCCCACGATATAAAGACCACCAAAAATCGAAGTCGTAGCTCAATGTAAAACCAAAATATTAAAGGTTATATGGTACGTAATATAAAAATAATAGCTTACCGGAACTAGGAATAATTCGTAAGGTTTTCTAAAAATAATTTCACAAATACCAATACACACATGCATGATGTTATGATACTTAATACATCTCGCATGTCAAAAATGATTATCGAGGTCATGATTATCGAGGTCACCAAGCGATTGCATGTGTTTGTAATTTTAATTCATGTATTCCTTTTCACGAATTAAACTCATATATTCATGTTATGTCTTATGTTTACATGTTAGCTCACGTATCTGGTTTAGTCATCCAGTTGCAACTCTATTTCATGCCAATAGCTCATGATTAAAGTTTCTGATTTTATTTTAGTTCATGTTATGTATTATATGTCTAGGATTTATGTTTCAACATGTGACAATTCAAGTTTCTCAAGTTCTTAGTTCATGTAGTTCAAAGTTCACCCATGTACTCAAGATTCATATGTAGCCATGTTTTCATGTACTTTATGTCATGTTATTCATGTTAGTTCATGTTATATTTTCAGTGCATGATTTCATGTTATTTATGATATTCTAAAGTTACTCAATACCATGCATGTTAGTTTTCAAAATATGTTTTTTCAGTTACATGTTTAAGTATATGTTTTCATAAAAAAATTTATGAAATTCAGACCATTTTAGAAAATGGTTTTATAAGTATATGCATATGTTTCATACCACTAGTTTAGTGCCATCCCCTCACGTTTAGTATCTCGAGTTTGCTTGTCTTGGGTCACTGATCACCCCCACAAGATCATGTTCATGTTCATGTTCCCCTACCTACACGGTGGTAAGTCTCGATAGGTAGGATTCATGCCCCCAAGTTACTATGTTGGTATGGTTTTTCATATTTTCAGGACATGTGCGAGCGTACGTGGGGGCGACGGCCAAATCCTGGTACGTATGGTGATGCGATAGAGACGTCTAAATCTCGATCGTTACATATGTATTTTTTCAGTTCATGAATATAGTATTCTTGATTTTCCAGACACCTCTATGCATTCAGATTCAATATATGATTATGTTTCAAGTTATATATTTATAGCACGTGACTCAGCTTTCATATCATATACATGCATTACAGATTTTCAGTTATAATTTTCATGTTTATGTGTTTAGCTCCGTTTTATGATTTATGCATCCATGTCATGTCATATTATAGCTTCAGCCATGCATGTCATGTTTCTATATATTCATGTTAAACTCATGTAATTGCAGAATCAGATCATGATTATGCATGATCAGGTCATGTAGATGCATTTTCCTGATGATTCGATGTTTCGAGTGTAGTTCATGTTATCAGTTCAATCCATGTCATAAGATTTCAGCTTATGATTTCATATTATTTAAGTCGTATCCATGACTTTCAAATGTCAAGCACGTTAGTTTTCAAATTACGTTTTTCAATCTTTATGTTATTTTTCATGATTCATGCATGGGTTTGGGATGGTTTTGCCACGAGTTTGGGTAGTGTAGGACACAGAACTTGACGACGATGTTCTAGACTCGTGGCCTAGTTGGGAGTACGAAATAACATGGAGTCGCCACCCGGTGTGAATCGGGACAAAGATTTAAGGCCGCACTCACCCCTCGCAAGGGAAGACCTCAAACCGTTGGGTTCGGAATGGTCCCTTACTTATGTCACTTGTGATGATATGATTTGTGCAATAAACTAACCGAATCTATTCAACATTCATGCTCAAGGGTAATCTACGTCTAGTATGCATTCATCAAAATACCTCATAATCTAAGTTTGCATGCTCGAAAATAAGTTTTTAAACGGCGAACACGCAATATCACACAATGAGCATATTCAGCCATTAAACCAAAATAAACAAATAACTATTTAAACATAATCATAAACTAAACAAAATACCATGCATAAAATAACATAATCATGCTTGAAATAAACAATAAGCTAGACTACATCATGCTTTAAATAATGACTAAATAATCTACGAACTACATCATGCTCAAACACAAGTTTGGATGAGACAAAATATGTGTCTCTTAAGTGGTACATGGCGTTGTATCCCGAGTACAAACCGCACTACCGTCCATTCGGAGTCGGCTACGGAATTTACGTCCGGGTTTCCATTCTATATACCACAAAAGGGAACACATATTCCGCTCATCCAACAATCACAACATGCCTCAAACGACTCTCATGCGATAATATTTTTAAAATAAACAAAATAAACGAAAGATAATAAATAAAAAGGTGCTCTCAGGTCTAACCTCTTTTGTCGTCTCACGAAAGGGCGTTACACGTCCGTCGGAAGGGTTGTTGCTCTGTAACTTTTCTGGTTCACTAATCCAACATCTTTCCTCGCTGTTTCGCTGTTTGAGCTGCTATTTTCAATCCGTTTCGCTGTTGTTTTGCTGCTATTTTTAGGCCACTGTTTTTATTTGTTTAAGGGACTGTTTTGGGCGTTTTTGGAGGGAACGGACTGCTGTTTTTAAGCGATTTTGAGGGGGGTCTTGTGCATATTTTTAGTGGTTTTAGGGTGTTTTCTGGACTATTTTGTGAGGCAGTTCAGGCTGGAGTTGAGTGATGATGCGTGCTTGTGCTGGATGAAAGCAATGGATGAAGGCTGGAGGCGTTAAGGTTGGGTGGCAGTGAGGAAATTTGTAGCGTGAGTGGTTTGTTGGTTGCTTTAGGGGGCAGGTGGCGTTAGAAAGTGAAGGAGTTGAGTGGTGAGTTGGTGGGTGGGGGAAGGGGGGCACGGGAAGGTAGTATTTAATGTGGCTATGTTGGTGCGTGTGGATGAATTTGGTGAGGGTTAAATCGTTTATGCGTGAGGCAGAAGGATTTTTGTTGCGTGGAGGGGCAGTGGGTGGGTTTATGCGGATTATGGAGGGTTAGTTTGTGAACGGACAGTGAATTCTTTGGTTATTTTCTTTGTATTTTTTTTTTATTGTGAGATTGAGCTAGGGTTTTATGTGTTGGTGTAGGGTCTCTTTTTATAGGCCAAGGGAGGGGGTTTACCTTGTTGGAGAAGGAAAGGGAGATTGTGTATTGATGGGGAGATATTTTTAATTAAAATGTGATAAGGGAAATCTTTTAATTAAAGGAAGTGATTTGATTTATTCTTTTTAGTTAAGGATATGATTTATTTAAATTGGTAGGTAATTTAATTAAATTAGGAATTTACTTTAATTTAATTTAATTTGTGTTTTATTTAATTTGGAATGTGATTTATTTAGTTTAGGAAAAGGATTTAATTTAATTTATGTAGGTGATTTAATTTTAATTTAATTGATTTTAATTTAATTTGTGACATGTATTTTAAATGTTTTAATTATTTTGGATTGGGCTCGGTATGTGGTTTAGGGATATGTGGGCATGGTTTGTGTCTTACGGGGGTTTGGGCTAAGGGTGTGCTTTGAAACGGAGGTCCAACGAGCGAGTCCGAAGCTAATCCAACGAGTTAAATCCAACCAAGTGTCAATTCTTGACCTTTTCCCTTCCAACTTCCGTTTCATGCGGCTTTCACAACTAAAGAGGTAGTGTCTCCATACGAGACTCATCATCGAGACTTACATGCAAAACTGCTGTGCCTACAGTCGCCCCCACTTTGATGGGACTTGTGCAGTGTGTGACAATGACAATCTTATCAAAGTACGTGCAATGCATTTTCACTTACCTGGCTCGTCATCTGTCACTTGGTTTTGCCTGTTGCTCCGAACTGAATTTGATGTTGTTCCATTCACTGAGTGCTAAACCCCGTACCTAGGGTTGTCGCGGTAGTCCACAATACTTGACAATAGTCCACGATAGTCCACGGTAATCCACAACTCTTCACGATGTCCTCGGTAGTCCACGATAGTCCACAACTCTTCACGATAGTCCACGATAGTCCACCGTAGTCCACGGTAGTCCACAACTCTTCACGATAGTCCACGGTAGTCCACGGTAGTCCACAACTCTTCATGATAGTCCACGGTAGTCCACAACTCTTCACGATAGTCAACGGTAGTCCACAGTAGTCCACAACTCTTCACGATAGTCCATGGTAGTCCACGGTAGTGCACAACTCTTCACGATAGTCCACGATAGTCCATGGTAGTCCACGATAGTCCACAACTCTTCACGATAGTCCACGGTAGTCCACAACTCTTCACGGTAGTCCACAACTCTTCACGATAGTCCATTGTAGTCCACATAGTCCACAATACTCCACAATAGTCCACGGTAGTCCATGGTAGTCTTCGGTAGTCCACATAATCCATATAGTCCACGGTAGTCCTCGGTAGTCCACACAATCCTCATAGTCCACATAGTCCACGGTAGTCCACGCAATCCTCATAGTCCATGGTAGTCCACATAAACCATATAGTCCACGGTAGTCCTCGGTAGTCCACACAATCCTCATAGTCCACATAGTCCACGGTAGTCCTCAGTAGTCCATATAATCCACATATTCCACGGTAGTCCACACAATCCTCATAGTCTACATAGTCCACGGTAGTCCACGGTAGTCCTCGATAGTCCACATAATCCACATAGTCCACGGTAGTCCTCAGTAGTCCACATAATCCACATAGTCGACATGTCGTACCTGGCGTGCTAACCCCGTACCTAGGGTGTCGTTGTGGTCTGAATGACGTACCCGGCGTGCTAACCCCGTACCTAGGGTGTCACAGTTTTCTGAATGCTAACCCCGTACCTAGGGTGTGTGGCAGTTGCGTCTCCGTACCTAGAGTGCCGCAATTGTCGGAATGCTAACCCCGTACCTAGGGTGTCGCAGTTGTCTGGATGTCGTACCTGGCGTGCTAACCCCGTACCTAGGGTGTCGTAGTTATCTTGATGCCGTACCTGGCGTGCTAATCTGATGTCTCCATACCCGGAGTGTCATACCTGGCTGATCTGATCTCTCCATACCTGGAGTGCCGTACTCGGCTGAACTGATCTGATGTCTCCATACCCGGAGTGCCGTTCCTGGCTGAACTGATCTGATGTCTCCATACCCAGAGTGCCGTACCTGGCTGAACTGATCTGATACCTCCATACCCAGAGTGTCGTACCTGGCAGATATGATATCCATCCATACCCGTAGTACCGTACCTGGCAGAACTGGTCTGATACCTTCATACCCGGAGTGTCGTACCTAGCAGAACTGATACTGAACTAACGTGAGCCTCGCCTCCAGAATGCCATACCCCGCAGAACTAATACTGAACTAATGTGGGCCTCGCCCCCAGAATGCCATACCCGACAAATCTGATGCTGAATTAATGTGGGCCTCGCCCCCAGAATTCCATTCCCGGCAAGTCTGCTACTAATGCTAATGTGGGTCTCGCCCCCAGATTGCCATACCCGGCTTTACTGATACTGATAATGACGTGGGCCTCGCCCCCAGATTTCCATACCTGGCAAGACTGCTACTGATGCTAATGTGGCATCGCCCCCAGATTGCCATACCCGGCTTTCCTGATACTGATAATGATGTGTGGGTCTCGCCCCCAGATTTCCATACCTGGCAAGACTGCTACTGATGCAAATGTGGGCCTCGCCCCCAGATTGCCATACCCGACAAGACTGATTCTGATGATGATGTAGTGGGCCCTCGACCCTGGGACGCATCCCGGAATTGCAACAGATGTGTAGGCCCTCGACCCTGAGTCACATCCTAAAAGTGATGATATAGTGGGCCCTCGACCCTGAACTGATATTGATGTAGGCCTCGCCCCCAGACTAATACTAACATGGGCCTCGCCCCTATGCTGATACTGATGTGGGCCTCGCCCCAAAATGATATTGATATGGGCCTCTCCCCAGACAGATACTGATATGGGCCTCGCCCCCCCGGGACTTATCCTAAAAACTGATGCTGATACTGATGCGATGGTTCATTTTCGAACTGTGTTGTATGAGATGGTCCATTCCCGAACCGCTACTGTGAGGTAGTCCATTCCCGAACCGTTACTGTGAGGTGGTCCATTGTTAAACCGTTCTCCATTCTCGGATCGCCATTCTCGGTTTGTTCATTCTTGAACCCTGCTCCATTCTCGGATCACCATTCTCAACTTGTTCATTCTCAAACCCTGCTCCATTCTTGGATTGCCATTCTCGGCTAAACTGATACTGATGTTGATGTGAGCCTCGGCCTTGGGACACATCCCCAAAACTGCTGCTGATGTGGGCCTCGACCCTGGGACTCATCCCCAAGACTGATACTGATGTGGGCCTCGACCCTGGGACTCATCCCCAAAACTGATACTGATGTATGGGCCACGGCCTTGGGACTCATCCCAAAACTGCTGCTGATGTGGGCCTCGACCCTGGGACTCATCCCCAAGACTGATACTGATGTGGGCCTCGACCTTGGGACTCATCCCCAAAACTGATGCTGATGTGGGCCTCGACCCTGGGACTCATCCCCAAAACTGATGCTGATGTGGGCCTCGACCATGGGACTCATTCCTGAAATATTGGCCTCGACCCTGGGATTCATTCCCGAAACTGATGACAAAGTGGGCCTCGATCTTGAAGCTGATACTGATGTTGATATGGGCCTCGACCCTGGGACTGATACTGATGTTGATATGGGCCTCGACCTTGGGACTCATCCCCAAAAATGCTGCTGATGTGGGCCTCGACCTTGGGATTTATTCCCGAAAATTACTGATAATGCGGGCTTCGCCCCCTGGGATTCATTCCATGATTCATTCCAAAACTCTGACGATGTGGGCCTCGACCCTAGGATTTATTCCTGGATTTATTCCAAAACTCTGACGATGTGGGCCTCAACCTTGGGATTCATTCCCGGATTCATTCCAAAAACTCTGATGATGTGGGCCTCGACCCTTGGGATTCATTCCTGGATTCATTCCAAAATTCTGACGATGTGGTCCTTGACCGGCGTAAACACACACGTATAACGCAAGCGCACGTATCGTTCAAGTAGTATAAAAATATCGATCCCACGAGGACTTAATTCCTACTGTTGTTATTAATTATTGAATCTATTTATTTACAAATATCTAATTAAAGGGAGAATGGAATTGATTGCTTGATTGATTTGGTTGATTAAAGATTTGCATAAATAAATAAATAAAAAGATAAAAGAAAAACTAAAGAAAATAAAAGACACAAAGATTCCAGGGTTGTGAATCATTCTAATATCATTTAAAAGATGAAGTGATTATCTTAAAGTTGGGTAATATATTGATTTATTAACCTGGAACACTAATTATGTGTAAGCCTCTGTCGATGGTCAGACACAAATACCCAGTAGTTAACCCAATTGAACCATATTCCTATGTCAACCACATTACCTGGATTTATTAAGTTTAAGTTCCAATTATGGCTACCCCCGCCCGACAGGTATATTCTTATCCTGTAAGGAAATCTATTAAAGGGTTATCTATCCTCAAGGGAAGATCGTGGGCTATTAAGTCTAAGGCTGAAATCTAAAATCCCTATGTCTAGTTCATTTTAGATTTACCATATCAATCTTATTGGTGATCAGACAACAAGAAGCATTAAGCTTAAGACTTAATAAATAAACTTTAAATTACCCAACTATAAAATAATCCTTATAAACCGGTGATATTAAAAATCATCACAACCCCAGATAACTAACACATAATTAGGACTATAAAAAAATAAAATACATAAAATAAAAATACTGAAAAGTAAAATAAAATAAAATAAAATGCTAAGGTAAAAGGAATTACTTTTACTACTACTAATTTAGATATCTCCCATAAAATAATATATAAACTTGTGATAAATTTACCAACCGACCAGTCTGGCGGTATCCTGATTAAGTCAAATTAAGTCCAACCAGCCATTAAGGCGGAACCAAAAATAAATTTACCAACCGACCAGTCTGGCGGTATCCTTGATTAGTCAGGTTTAAACCAGATTAAAATTAAATTACCAACCGACCAATATAGCGGTATCCCTTATTAAGTCAATATTTTAAATAGTTAATATATTATTTTTAAGGGAGATTAATCTAAATAGCAATAGTAGAAGAATTACCTTTCACCCTAGCTGAGGAAATTATTTCAACATGGTGAATAGTAAAAACTGTAAAAAGTAAAAAGTAAAAATTAAATTACTATTATTACAAAAAGTAATTAAAATTATTTACAAAACTAAAAATAAAAAAAACTAAAAAAAAATAAAAAAAAAATTCTAGAGAGAGAAACTCTCTCTAGAGAGAGAAATCAAGAGAGAGAGAGGTGTGTACAAAATTCTGAAATTTCGCGCTGAATTTATAGGCAAATTTTTCACTATTCCAGCGTCGCGACGCCAAGGACCTCAGCGTCGCGACGCTGGATTTGTCGACGTGGCACGCTGAGGAGACGACACGTAGCAAGGCGGCTGACTGTTCACCCGACACGTGTCAAGGCGGCGGCTAATTCTCAATTATTGTGATGACGTCATTGATGACGTCATGCTGAGGAGGCGATGACGTGGTGCTGATGTGGCGTGGCGGCTGACTGTTCACTTGTCGGCACAATAGGATTGCGACACGTGGCGACACGTGTCAAGTTCTGATTGGCTGAGGCTGACGTGGCAAGTTGACTCGGTTGACCTGCTGACGTGGACGATGATGTGGCACGACGCGTGGCAAGGTTGACTTGTTGACCGATGATGTGGCTGATGACGAGGCGACACGTGTCAAGTCTGAGTGTCGGCAGCATATGATGTTGACACGTGGCACGGCGCACGTTAGCAGATTGGTTGTGATGGTGACACGTGGCACGGCGCATTTTAGCAAAGTCAAACTTCTCAAAATTCTGACCGTTGACCCGGCGCACGTTAGCAGATTCGGCTCACGCTGGGCGTCGCGGCGCGCAGTGTTCCAGCGTCGCGACGCGAAAAAGACTAAAATATCCATGTTGACGCATTTTTGTCCGGTTTTGCCCCAAATTGCCTCCAGTGCTGTCCAAACTTTATTTATCTGCAAGATAAAAATAAAACACATCAAAACGTTCATAAAACTCAAGAAACTATACAAAATATTAGATTAAATGAGTGGGAAATAGTGATATAAATATCACTCATCACACCCCCAAACCTAACATTTTACTAGTCCTCGAGCAAAATACAAAATAAAATAACTTAACAAAATTTAACTAAGCCATTTTCGTAGGGATCACGGTTGCATTTAGCATATGCAACAAGCCTTTAAACCCCTAGGTGTCCCTAGTGGACGAGTTGTAGTCTCGTGAGAGTTTACAGCAATGATACCCACAAACATTTTACAAAAGTAAAAAGGTATTAAAACTAATGCACACAAAAGCAAAAAGACAAGCGAAATGAGAATAAAGAAAGTTAGTGACTAATCAGGAGAAAATTCTACTCCAAGTTACTAGTTGTTTTGTTTCTTTCTAAATTACCGAATAAGTAAATTCTCCGATTATTTTTACCATTCTCCATATACACAGCCAACAAAATATTAATCAACTCATTTTTGCCCACAACAGTCATAAGTGCAGTTGATAAGAGAGTAATATTTTTGTCCTAAAGTTCTATCAGATTTCACACCTTTTTGTAGCAATGGAATAATTTTCTGATTTTTCTGATTTTTTCTTTGATTTTTTTTTTCTATTTTTTATTTTTATACAATACCTTCCGTCTATGTAGCGAGCTTTGGGTCGGTGGCTCCCAAACCAGTTGGCTTTAGGGCACCAGGTGTTAAGACACCCCTACGAACTTAATTACTCAGACTTCAGATATATATATATTTTTGCAGCATCTTCGATCCATGTAGCGAGCTTTGGGCCAATGACTCCCAAACCAGTTGGTTTTAGGGCACTAGGTATTAAAACACCCTTACAGACTTAATAACTCGGATCTCAGACGTTTTTTTTTTTTTTTTTTTTTTTTTTTTTACTCCATCACTATTTAGAGATGCTTCCTCCAATTAAACTATAGCACGGAATATTACAAACTTTTCAATTTTAGCTCATGTCCGTATGTTTCCATGTAAGTTCATAATACTGTCAACTGAACATATGAAGATCCATTTTAGTCAGTGTTAAGGAGAATTCACAAATTAAATAATTCAAAATGAAATAAACAAAAATTAACTTATTTCGAAATAGGTTTGAGATACGTCTCAGGAGTGGAAATTCCTTACTCGGCTATCTTTTACCAATTTCACCTTTTTAGTCAAAATAAAAACAAAAAAATGCAAAATATTTTGTAATTTTTGAAAATTTTCAATTTTTTTGTATTTTCGAAAAATTTTGAACTAAAAATAAAAACAACAATACAAACAAAGTACTATTAACTATACCTCACCCCCAAACCTAAATGAGACATTGTCCCCATGTCTTAAAAAGTAGAAGAAGAGTGTAGAAAATCATACCTGATTAGTTGAAATTTTACAGGAAAATTTACCTTTTAAGATTTATGCCCAAATTACGGTTCTTACCACGATCGCTATTTGCTATTTTTTTTAAAACATTTGGCAGAATTTTATGATTTTTGATTATCCAACACACCTAAATCTATCAAATGCCACCACCAAACTCCAAATATCAAACTCAATTTCTTCGCCCCCAATTACTACGAATCAATTCAACCATCCAACACTTCGTAATCCAATCCACAGTCAACCAATTCACAATTCAAATTTTTTTTTTTTCAGTTACCTAATTACCAAATCAAATTTTAATCATCCAATCATTACCGTATTTTAGTTTCTGATTCAGCAATTGGTTCGGTTGATGTTGGTTGGTTTTGGTTGTTCTGTGGTATCGGTAGTGGGGGTGATGGGTCGGTTTTGGAGTATCTCGGCTTGCGGAGGTCGGCTTTGGCAGTCACGGCAAGACAGGCAGTGGCAGTGGGCTCGGCTTGGTGTGGTGATGAAGGTCGGCTTTGATCTTGAGAATGGCTTGCAGTGGTTCGGTCGGCAGTGGTGGTGATGGGTTGACTTGTCGGTTTTGTCGGTGCGGTTTGGGTTGGAGATCCGGCAATGGTGCGACTTGGTTTCTTTGCAGTGGATGTGATTGGTTTGTTGGAGGTCAAGGCTATAGTTCACGGCCGTGTTTTTAATCCAGGCGAGGTGGTGGTTCTCTGTTTGGCGGTGGATGGTGGCTTGTGATCTTTGGGTGGATTTGGCGATGGCTTTCTGGTTTCGTGGCTCTCGGTTGGTTGGCTTGCGGTGTGTTGGGGTGGGGCGTGGTTTCTGGTTCGTGGTGTTTGAGGAAGAAGAAGGAATAAAAATGAGATCTGTGGTGCCTCTGCTTATGTTCTGTTTTTGAGTCAGCGTCGCGACGCCAAAAATGGCCTAGCGTCGCGACACTCGGTCCTTTAGGGTTAGGTTTTGACTCGGGTTTTTTTTTTTTTTTTTTTTTGGCAAAACCATGTCTTGTGACGGATAAATCCATAGGGACGCCTCTTAAGAAGTGTCTTTTTACTCGGCCGTTTCCTGGATCAACTTTGTATCTTCGTGATTTTGTCAAATTTTATTTTGAAAATTCCGCTTGCACTGGCTTGCTTGTCCTGAAAAATTCCGTTTTTTTAATTTTTTCCTGCAAAACTAACACACAAAATTAAAAAGTTCACAAAATATGAAAATAAATTACAACAAATTGCATGGGTTGCCTCCCTGCTAGCGCTGAATTTTTCGTCTTCAGCCAGACGTGACTGAAATCCATATGTTAAGGAGGTTTCAATGTTGTTTGGATGTCCGATTAAAGACAACCCCGTGAGCATTGCTTTTGAAGGGTCTCTTCCAACGGAAAAGTGGCAAAAATAATTTTGTCTTATTCAGTGCTTGTGCCACCTTTTTACTCAATGTTGCTCCAGTGGTTCCTGCAAAGAAAGAAAGAAAATCAGGAGGTCTCGTATGGTGCTTGACTTGAAATGGAGGTTCCATTCTGTCAAGCTTCTGGGTGATATCTTTGATTCGCTCTCCCAAAACAGCGATGTTTTTCCTGAATGCTCTGGATCTTTATTTTGGTCAGACATTTGCTCCTCCATTTGCTCTGTTTCTTGCTCCACCTGAGGATGAAAGATGAGTCAGACATTAGGTCTTCATCCTCGATTCGGGTGAATTGATTGGCTCAAGTTGATCTTCTTCAAACATTTGTACAAAACATTCTCCAAGATCTTCATTTTGAGGATACAGAATTCCATCCTCAAATTTTGATGCAGTTGGTACAAATATTTCAGCTTCATCCTCGTCAGAATCTGAATAATAAAATCAAAAATCGAGACTTTGCCGGTTCGGGCTCCTGAACTGATACATCTGGTTGTTGATACTGCTCAGCCTCCTCCTCTGTGAAGTGTCATTGTGAAATGATTGGTACTTGAAGGCTTCATCAGTGTCATCTGGAAATGGTTCTTGAGGTATATAGTTCTGGTTTTCTGTGAATTGTCTGATTTGATCTGTCATTCTCTGTATGGATTCTGTTGTACTCTGAACTTATGCATCAAATCGAGCTACTTGTTCTTTGAACATGTGAATCA
The DNA here is from genome assembly GCA_019454045.1 of Zanthoxylum bungeanum. Lineage (NCBI taxonomy): Eukaryota > Viridiplantae > Streptophyta > Magnoliopsida > Sapindales > Rutaceae > Zanthoxylum > Zanthoxylum bungeanum. The sequence continues at coordinate 41,433 of SKCR01013968.1, read as the reverse complement.
ATTGATCTTCCTCTGATGGTTCTGGTTTTGATAAGGATCGAAGGAAGATGGTGGATAAGATGGAAAATGTGGTTCTGTGAAATGTGATGGTTCTTCGTACCATGAAGGATCTTGATAGTTCTGCCACCCTGGATGGTAGTTGTATTCGCAATAATCGCTTGGGTGGTCACCATACATATATCACATCTCCACATTGAGTTCTGATGAGTAAATGTAGTGTTGCTTGGTTCTGGCATCCAGTGATAATCATTGGGCTCGACAACAGGCCTCAGAAAACCGGACTGTTGCTCCCAGATGTGAGGTGTATCTTCTTGTAAAGCATGTAGTCTTTCAATCTCCCAGTAGTGTTCCATTTTTAAGTCACCTGAAATCAAAAGAAAGAAATAAAAATTACAGATAAAAATAAAGAAAATTAGATACAAGTAAATTAGATAGCTTCAAAATTAACAACTCAAGAAATTTAAGTCCCCGGCAACGGCGCCAAAAACTTGACCGGCGTAAACACACACGTATAACGCAAGCGCACGTATCGTTCAAGTAGTATAAAAATATCGATCCCACGAGGACTTAATTCCTACTGTTGTTATTAATTATTGAATCTATTTATTTACAAATATCTAATTAAAGGGAGAATGGAATTGATTGCTTGATTGATTGGTTGATTAAAGATTTGCTAAATAAATAAATAAAAAGATAAAAGAAAATACTAAAGAAATAAAAAGACACAAAGATTCCAGGGTTGTGAATCATTCTAATATCATTTAAAGATGAAGTGATTATCTTAAAGTTGGTAATATATTGATTTATTAACCGGGAACACTAAATTATGTGTAAGCCTCTGTCGATGGTCAGACACAAATACCCAGTTTAACCCAATTGAACCAAATTCTTATGTCAACCACATTACCTGGATTTATTAAGTTTAAGTTCCAATTATGGCTACCCCCGCCCGACAGGTATATTCCTATCCTGTAAGGAAATCTATTAAAGGGTTATCTATCCTCAAGGGAGATCGTGGGCTATTAAGTCTAAGGCTGAAATCTAAAATCCATATGTCTAGTTCATTTTAGATTTACCATATCAATCTTATTGGTGATCAGACAACAAGAAGCATTAAGCTTAAGACTTAATAAATAAACCTTTAAATTACCCAAACTATAAAATAATCCTTATAAACCGGTGATATTAAAAATCATCACAACCCCGGATAACTAAACATAATTAGGACTATAAAAAAATAAAATACATAAAATAAAAATACTGAAAAGTAAAATAAAATAAATAAAATAAAATGCTAAGGTAAAAGGAATTACTTTTACTACTACTAATTTAGATATCCCATAAAATAATATATAAACTTGTGATAAATTTACCAACCGACCAGTCTGGCGTATCCTGATTAAGTCAAATTAAGTCCAACCAGCCATTAAGGCGGAACAAAAATAAATTTACCAACCGACCAGTCTGGCGGTATCCTGATTAGTCAGGTTTAAACCAGATTAAAATTAAATTACCAACCGACCAATATAGCGGTATCCCTTATTAAGTCAATATTTTAAATAGTTAATATATTATTTTTAAGGGGGAGATTAATCTAAATAGCAATAGTAGAAGAATTACCTTTCACCCTAGCTGAGGAAATTATTTCAACATGGTGAATAGTAAAAACTGTAAAAAGTAAAAAGTAAAAATTAAATTACTATTATTACAAAAAGTAATTAAAATTATTTACAAAACTAAAAATAAAATAAAAACTAAAAAAATAAAAATAAAAATTCTAGAGAGAGAAACTCTCTCTAGAGAGAGAAATCAAGAGAGAGAGAGGTGTACAAAATTCTGAAATTTCGCGCTGAATTTATAGGCAAATTTTTCACTATTCCAGCGTCGCGACGCCAAGGACCTCAGCGTCGCGACGCTGGATTTGTCGACGTGGCACGCTGAGAGGAGACGACACGTGGCATGGCGGCTGACTGTTCACCCGACACGTGTCAAGGCGGCTAATCTCAATTATTATGATGACGTCATTGATGACGTCATGCTGAGGAGGCGATGACGTGGCGCTGATGTGGCGTGGCGGCTGACTGTTCACTTGTCGGCACAATAGGATTGCGACACGTGGCGACACGTGTCAAGTTCTGATTAGCTGAGGCTGACGTGGCAAGTTGACTCGGTTGACCTGCTGACGTGGACGATGATGTGGCACGACGCGTGGCAAGGATGACTTGTTGACCGATGATGTGGCTGATGACGAGGCGACACGTGTCAAGTCTGAGTGTCGGCAGCATATGATGTTGACACGTGGCACGGCGCACGTTAGCAGATTGGTTGTGATGGTGACACGTGGCACGGCGCATTTTAGCAAAGTCAAACTTCTCAAATTCTGACATGTTGACCCGGCGCACGTTAGCAGATTCGGCTCACGCTGGGCGTCGCGGCGCGCAGTGTTCCATAGTCGCGACGCGAAAAAGACTAAAATATCCCTGTTGACGCATTTTTGTCCGGTTTTGCCCCAAATTGCCTCCAGTGCTGTCCAAACTTTATTTATCTGCAAGATAACAATAAAACACATCAAACGTTCATAAAACTCAAGAAACTATACAAAATATTAGATTAAATGAGTGGGAAATAGTGATATAAATATCACTCATCACACCCCCCCAACCTAACATTTTACTAGTCCTCGAGCAAAATACAAAATAAAATAACTTAACAAAATTTAACTAAGCCATTTTCGTAGGGATCACGGTTGCATTTAGCATATGCAACAAGCCTTTAAACCCCTAGGTGTCCCTAGTGGACGAGTTGTAGTCTCGTGAGAGTTTACAGCAATGATACCCACAAACATTTTACAAAAGTAAAAAGGTATTAAAACTAATGCACACAAAAGCAAAAAGACAAGCGAAATAGAATAAAGAAAGTTAGTGACTAATCAGGAGAAAATTCTACTCCAAGTTACTAGTTGTTTTGTTTCTTTCTAAATTACCGAATAAGTAAATTCTCTGATTATTTTACCATTCTCCATATACACAGCCAACAAAATATTAATCAACTCATTTTTGCCCACAACAGTCATAAGTGCAGTTGATAAGAGAGTAATATTTTGTCCTAAAGTTCTATCAGATTTCACACCTTTTTGTAGCAATGGAATAATTTTCTGATTTTTCTAATTTTTTCTTTGATTTTTTTTTCTATTTTTATTTTATACAATACCTTCCGTCTATGTAGCGAGATTTGGGTCGGTGGCTCCCAAACCAGTTGGCTTTAGGGCACCAGGTGTTAAGACACCCCTACGAACTTAATTACTCAGACTTCAGATATATATATATTTTGCAGCATCTTCGATCCATGTAGCGAGCTTTGGGCCAATGACTCCCAAACCAGTTGGTTTTAGGGCACTAGGTATTAAAACACCCTTACAGACTTAATAACTCGGATCTCAGACGTTTTTTTTTTTTTTTTTTTTTTTTTACTCCATCACTATTTAGAGATGCTTCCTCCAATTAAACTATAGCACGGAATATTAAAAACTTTTCAATTTTAGCTCATGTCCGTATGTTTCCATGTAAGTTCATAATACCTGTCAACTGAACATATGAAGATCCATTTTAGTCAGTGTTAAGGAGAATTCACAAATTAAATAATTCAAAATGAAATAAACAAAAATTAACTTATTTCGAAATAGGTTTGAGATACGTCTCAGGAGTGGAAATTCCTTACTCGGCTATCTTTTACCAATTTCACCTTTTAGTCAAAAAAAAAAACACAAAAAATGCAAAATATTTTTGTAATTTTTGAAAATTTTTCAATTTTTTTGTATTTTTCGAAAAATTTTGAACTAAAAATAAAAACAACAATACAAACAAGTACTATTAACTATACCTCACCCCCAAACCTAAATGAGACATTGTCCCCAATGTCTTAAAAAGTAGAAGAAGAGTGTAGAAAATCATACCTGATTAGTTGAAATTTTACAGGAAAAATTACCTTTAAGATTTATGCCCAAATTACGGTTCTTACCACGATCGCTATTTGGCTATTTTTTTTTTAAAACATTTTGGCAGAATTTCCTCTGAATTTTGATTATCCAACAACCTAAATCTATCAAATGCCACCAACCAAACTCCAAATATCAAACTCAATTTCTTCGCCCCCATTACTACGAATCAAATTCAACCATCCAACACTTCGTAATCCAATCCACAGTCAACCAATTCACAATTCAAAATTTTTTTTTTTTCAGTTTACCTAATTACCAAATCAAATTTTTATCAAATCATTACCGTATTTTAGTTTCTGATTCAGCAATTGGTTCGGTTGATTGGTTGTTTTGGGCGTGGTTGTTCTCGGTAGTGGGGGTGATGGGTCGGTTTTGGAGTATCTCGGCTTGCGGAGGTCGGCTTTGGCAGTCACGGCAAGACACGGCAGGGGCTCGGCTTGGTGTGGTGATGAAGGTCGGCTTTGATCTTGACAGAAGGCTTGGCAGTGGTTCGGTCGGCAGTGGTGATGGGTTGACTTTGTCGGTTTTTGCGGTTTTGGGTTGGAGATCCGGCAATGGTGCGACTTGGTTTCTTTGCAGTGGATGTGATTGGTTTGTTGGAGGTCAAGGCTATAGTTCACGGCCGTGTTTTAATCCAGGCGAGGTGGTGGTTCTCTGTTTGGCGGTGGATGGTGGCTTGTGATCTTTGGGTGGATCTTGGCGATGGCTTTCTGGTTTCGTGGCTCTCGGTTGGTTGGCTTGCGGTGGTTGGTGGTGGGGCGATGGTTTCTGGTTTCGTGGTGTTTGAGGAAGAAGAAGGAATAAAAATGAGATCTGTGGTGCCTCTGCTTATGTTCTGTTTTTGAGTCAGCGTCGCGACGCCAAAAATTGCCTAGCGTCGCGACACTCGGTCCTTTAGGGTTAGGGTTTTGACTCGGGTTTTTTTTTTTTTTTTTTTGGCAAAACCATGTCTTGTGACGGATAAATCCATAGGGACGCCTCTTAAGAAGTGTCTTTTTACTCGGCCGTTTCCTGGATCAACTTTGTATCTTCGTGATTTTGTCAATTTTTATTTTGAAATCCCGCTTGCACTGGCTTGCTTTGTCCTGAAAAATTCCGTTTTTTTAATTTTTCCTGCAAAACTAACACACAAAATTAAAAAGTTCACAAAATATGAAAAATAAATTACAACAAATTGCATGGGTTGCCTCCCTGCTAGCGCTGAATTTTTCGTCTTCAGCCAGACGTGACTGAAATCCATATGTTAAGGAGGTTTCAATGTCGTTTTGGATGTCCGATTAAAGACAACCCCGCGAGCATTGCTTTTGAAGGGTCTCTTCCAACGGAAAAGTGGCAAAAATAATTTTGTCTTATTCAGTGCTTGTGCCACCTTTTTACTCAATGTTGCTCCAGTGGTTCCTGCAAAGAAAGAAAGAAAATCAGGAGGTCTCGTATGGTGCTTGACTTGAAATGGAGGTTCCATTCTGTCAAGCTTCTGGGTGATATCTTTGATTCGCACTCCCCAAAACAGCGATTGTTTTTCCTGAATGCTCTGGATCTTTATTTGGTCAGACATTTGCTCCTCCATTTGCTCTGTTTCTTGCTCCACCTGAGGATGAAAAGATGAGTCAGACATTAGGTCTTCATCCTCTGATTCGGGTGAATTGATTGGCTCAAGTTGATCTTCTTCAAACATTGTGCAAAACATCTCCAAGATCTTCATTTTGAGGATACAGAATTCCATCCTCAACTTTTGATGCAGTTGGTACAAATATTTCAGCTTTATCCTCGTCAGAATCTGAATAATAAAAATCAAATTGAGACTTTGCCGGTTCGGGCTCCTGAACTGATACATCTGGTTGTTGATACTGCTCAGCCTCCTCCTCTGTTGAAGTGTCATTGTGAAATGATTGGTACTTGAAGGCTTCATCAGTGTCATCTGGAAATGGTTCTTGTAGTTCTGGTTTTCTGTGAATTGTCTGATTTGATCTGTCATTCTCTGTATGGATTCTGTGTTACTCTGAACTTGTGCATCAAATCGAGCTACTTGTTCTTTGAACATGTGAATCAATTGATCTTCCTCTGATGGTTCTGGTTTTTGATAAGGATCGAAGGAAGATGGTGGATAAGATGGAAAATGTGGTTCTGTGAAATGTGATGGTTCTTCGTACCATGAAGGATCTTGATAGTTCTGCCACCCTGGATGGTAGTTGTATTCGCAATAATCGCTTGGGTGGTCACCATTACATATATCACATCTCCACATTGAGTTCTGATGAGTAAATGTAGTGTTGCTTGGTTCTGGCATCCAGTGATAATCATTGGGCTCGACAACAGGCCTCAGAAAACCGGACTATTGCTCCCAGATGTGGAGGTGTATCTTCTTGTAAAGCATGTAGTCTTTCAATCTCCCAGTAGTGTTCCATTTTTAAGTCACCTGAATCAAAAGAAAGAAATAAAAATTACAGATAAAAATAAAGAAAATTAGATACAAGTAAATTAGATAGCTTCAAAATTAACAACTCAAGAAATTTAAGTCCCCGGCAACGGCGCCAAAAACTTGACCGACGTAAACACACACGTATAACGCAAGCGCACGTATCGTTCAAGTAGTATAAAAATATCGATCCCACGAGGACTTAATTCCTACTGTTGTTATTAATTATTGAATCCATTTATTTACAAATATCTAATTAAAGGGAGAATGGAATTGATTGCTTGATTGATTGGTTGATTAAAGATTTGCTAAATAAATAAATAAAAAGATAAAAGAAAATACTAAAGAAAATAAAAGACACAAAGATTCCAGGGTTGTGAATCATTCTAATATCATTTAAAAGATGAAGTGATTATCTTAAAGTTGGGTAATATATTGATTTATTAACCTGGAACACTAATTATGTGTAAGCCTCTGTCGATGGTCAGACACAAATACCCAGTTTAACCCAATTGAACCATATTCCTATGTCAACCACATTACCTGGATTTATTAAGTTTAAGTTCCAATTATGGCTACCCCCACCCGACAGGTATATTCCTATCCTGTAAGGAAATCTATTAAAGGGTTATCTATCCTCAAGGGAGATCGTGGGCTATTAAGTCTAAGGCTGAAATCTAAAATCCATATGTCTAGTTCATTTTAGATTTACCATATCAATCTTATTGGTGATCAGACAACAAGAAGCATTAAGCTTAAGACTTAATAAATAAACCTTTAAATTACCCAAACTATAAAATAATCCCTTATAAACCGGTGATATTAAAAATCATCACAACCCCGGATAACTAACACATAATTAGGACTATAAAAAAATAAAATACATAAAATAAAAATACTGAAAAGTAAAATAAAATAAAATAAAATAAAATGCTAAGGTAAAAGGAATTACTTTTACTACTACTAATTTAGATATCTCCCATAAAATAATATATAAACTTGTGATAAATTTACCAACCGACCAGTCTGGCGGTATCCTGATTAAGTCAAATTAAGTCCAACCAGCCATTAAGGCGGAACCAAAAATAAATTTACCAACCGACCAGTCTGGCGGTATCCTTGATTAGTCAGGTTTAAACCAGATTAAAATTAAATTACCAACCGACCAATATAGCGGTATCCCTTATTAAGTCAATATTTTAAATAGTTAATATATTATTTTTAAGGGAGATTAATCTAAATAGCAATAGTAGAAGAATTACCTTTCACCCTAGCTGAGGAAATTATTTCAACATGGTGAATAGTAAAAACTGTAAAAAGTAAAAAGTAAAAATTAAATTACTATTATTACAAAAAGTAATTAAAATTATTTACAAAACTAAAAATAAAAAAAAAACTAAAAAAAATAAAAATAAAAATTCTAGAGAGAGAAACTCTCTCTAGAGAGAGAAATCAAGAGAGAGAGAGGTGTACAAAATTCTGAAATTTCGCGCTGAATTTATAGGCAAATTTTTCACTATTCCAGCGTCGCGACGCCAAGGACCTCAGCGTCGCGACGCTGGATTTGTCGACGTGGCACGCTGAGGAGACGACACGTGGCATGGCGGCTGACTGTTCACCCGATACGTGTCAAGGCGGCTAATTCTCAATTATTGTGATGACGTCATTGATGACGTCATGCTGAGGAGGTGATGACGTGGCGCTGATGTGGCGTGGCGGCTGACTGTTCACTTGTCGGCACAATAGGATTGCGACACGTGGCGACACGTGTCAAGTTCTGATTAGCTGAGGCTGACGTGGCAAGTTGACTCGGTTGACCTGCTGACGTGGACGATGATGTGGCACGACGCGTGGCAAGGATGACTTGTTGACCGATGATGTGGCTGATGACGAGGCGACACGTGTCAAGTCTGAGTGTCGGCAGCATATGATGTTGACACGTGGCACGGCGCACGTTAGCAGATTGGTTGTGATGGTGACACGTGGCACGGCGCATTTTAGCAAAGTCAAACTTCTCAAATTCTGACATGTTGACCCGGCGCACGTTAGCAGATTCGGCTCACGCTGGGCGTCGCGGCGCGCAGTGTTCCAGAGTCGCGACGCGAAAAAGACTAAAATATCCCTGTTGACGCATTTTTGTCCGGTTTTGCCCCAAATTGCCTCCAGTGCTGTCCAAACTTTATTTATCTGCAAGATAACAATAAAACACATCAAAACGTTCATAAAACTCAAGAAACTATACAAAATATTAGATTAAATGAGTGGGAAATAGTGATATAAATATCACTCATCAGTCCTCGACCTTGGGATTCATTCCCGGATTCATTCCAAAAACTCTGATGATGTGGGCCTCGACCCTGGGATTCATTCCCGGAACTGATGATGCTATGTTGTTGTTTCAGGTGGGCTTGTCTTTACCGCTTTCTCTTTTTCTTCTTTTGAAACATGTGAATATAAAACAAAACAAACACAAAAAGAGAATGCAAAATATGTTACGTGTATGCATGCATGCATGAATGAATTTCCTATTCCGTTGGGTTAGGTCTTCCACCAGTTCTCCAGGTGATTGCTCAGTCTTCTCTCTGGTCTCATGACTCAATATCTTGTTATGTCCCTGATTTGCGATGTGGTAGACTGGTCGCCCCCAATCTTGGTTTAGCTTTCTGCTCTCCGCTGTTTGTATTTGGTCAAGATGAATCATATGGTGAGGCCTTCCATATCATCACACTATATCACATGCTACGAGATAGTCCCAATAGTTATACATATAATTGTCCTCAAAGAATGATCAGTAATGAAACCAGAGAAACTTCAAAACATTTGATGCAACTCAAATCCAAGTCTTTGAATAAATGATCTATGCCAGACTCAAATTGTGTGTGTGCAAAAGTTCTTTTACAGCTTGATTCCTAAGTAGGCCAACTCAATGACTTCATTTCAAAAATCGGGATCGATGGGTCAAACCAACCGGTGTCTCAATTATGCCTGCACTTGCTTTTCTGTACTCAATGTGGTATGGTTTTCTTTCTATTTTGTCTCTTTCTTTTTTTCTTTTCATTTTGAACTTCTTTTTTCTTTTCTTTTCTTTTCTTTTTTTTTTTCTTTCTCGTTTTTTTTTCAACACACCTACCCTTTAAGGTAGCATTTCTCCTTATGGTGGTCCTAATACTCGCCCATGGGTAGCTTCACACTTATTGGTTATAGGTGGTTAAATTCTTTTCTTTAGAGACTTTTCTATCATTTTCAACCATACCACACATCATAACATAAGCAAATCAAGATAGACATCTAAGCAAACGGTCATTCACCGACCTATAATTTCTTCAACTAGTCACCTTGCCAACTAATCAGGTTTTCACCGCTAAGAACCTATATTGGAGTGTTTACGAGTCTAACATAGATCAATCACTCAAAGTATCAGATAAAAGCACATCAAGCGTTTATCGTTTCTAAGATTTCACCCTAAAGCAAACGATTTCATCATTGGACTTATGCCTAACTATCAATGACTAAAAACAAACAGTTTTTTTTTTCTCTTTTTTTTTTCTTTTTTTTTTCTTTTTTTTCTTTTTTTTTTCTTTTTTATTTTTCCCTTTTTTTTTCTGAAGGCCCCCCAATGGTCTTTCTATCCCTGCCGTAAATCTCTCTGTTTCTCGGTTTCCTTTTAACCAATATCCATGTTTGCTAAACTCTTCTTTGACAAGTCTTCTTTTTCCTAACCCAACGGATATCTATGATGGCTTTTAAGACACGGGGGTTAACATGATGCATGTATGCATGAGATGCGTGTGATGCATGTAATATATAAGTCATAAGAATTTTACACTAGTTGGCCCATCAGTATTTTAGAAACTTTTGGCCCGATGGCCATAAAGCACAGACTCGTCCCAGTTTAAATGGCCCAACAAGCCCATACCTCATGACAACAAGTCCTACTGAATCCAAATGACAATGGTCCAAAACATAAAGGAATAGTCTCTACAGATCCTACAACTATAGTTCATACGCGGGTTTACATGGGTATAGACAAAAGCTCCCGTCGACGAAGGATTACCCACAACTAGGTCTCCCCACTCAAGGGTCCGAGTGACCAAGTGAGAGCACCTTTTTTATACCCAAAGGTATGTGCCAACGAGTTATGGTGTGTGACTGACTGTCAAATGGATTTCCCATTGTAGATTCCCCAGAGGGAGGGTGGAGCGAGGCTCTCTTAAGTACCCAAGCCCCTTAGGCTCTTATCGCTTGGTGACAGGAATAAACAACGAGTCCTCCAAATTAGTCCATCAGGGTAGGCTACTAGTACATGATTATCTAGGTGCCTTCACGGCGTTTCCTTATAGAAAGGTAGTGAATGAAGGAAGACACCAAACCATTACCCACTCAAGGGTCCGAGCGACCAAGTGAGAGCACCTTTTTTATACCCAAAGGTACGTGCCAACGAGTTATGGTGTGTGACTGACTGTCAAATGGATTTCCCATTGTAGATTCCCCAGATGGAGGGTCGAGCGAGGCTCTCTTAAGTACCCAAGCCCCTTAGGCTCTTATCGCTTGGTGACAGGAATAAACAACGAGTCCTCCAAATTAGTCCATCACGGTAGGCTACTAGTACATGAGTATCTAGGTGCCTTCACAGATTTTCCTTATAGAAAGGTAGTGAATGAAGGAAGACACCAAACTATTACCCACTCAAGGGTCCGGGCGACCAAGTGAGAGCACTATTTTTATACCCAAAGGTACGTGCCAACGAGTTATGGTGTGTGATTGACTGTCAAATGGATTTACCGTTGTAGATTCCCCAGAGGGAGGGTGGAGCGAGGCTATCTTAATTACCCAAGCCCCTTATGCTCTTATCTCTTGGTGACATGAATAAACAACGAGTCCTCCAAATTAGTCCATCACGGTAGGCTACTAGTACATGATTATCTAGGTGCCTTCATAGCTTTTCCTTATAGAAAGGTAGTGAATGAAGGAAGACAATAAACCATTACCTAGCCTTAAAAGTGCCTTTGATTAAATCTTTTTCAACATACGGTAAACACGGTTAACTAAAGAACAAATCACAATCATTACAAGGCATTATTTCGGGGCCGATTCTCTATCCCCAGTGGAGTCGCCAGACTATAGGACACAGAAATTGGCGACGCTGTTCTAGGCTCACGGCCTAGTTGGGAGTATGAAATAACATGGAGTCGCCACCCGGTGTGAACCGGGACAAAGATTTAAGGTCGCACTCACCCCTCGCAAGGGGAGACCTCAAACCGTTGGGTTCGAAATGGTCCCTTACTTATGTCACTTGTGATGATATGATTTGTGCAATAAACTAACCGAATCTATTAACATTCATGCTCAAGGGTAATCTACGTCTAGTATACATTCATCAAAATACCTCATAATCTAAGTTTGCATGCTCGAAAATAAGTTTTTAAACGGCAAACATGCAATATCACACAATGAGCATATTGAGCCATTAAACCAAAATAAACAAATAACTATTTAAATATAATCATAAACTAAACAAAATACCATGCATAAATTAACATAATCATGCTTGAAAATAAACAATAAGCTAGACTACATCATGCTTTAAATAATGACTAAATAATCTACGAACTACATCATGCTCAAACACAAGTTTGGATGAGACGAAATACGTGTCTCTTAAGTGGTACGTGGCGTTGTATCCCGAGTACAAACCGCACTACCGTCCATTCGGAGTCGGCTACGGAATTTACGTCCGGGTTTCCATCCTATATACCTCAAAAGGGAACACATATTCCGCTCATCCAACAATCACAACATGCCTCAAACGACTTTCATGCGATAATATTTTTAAAATAAACAAAATAAACGAACGATAATAAATAAAAAGTTTCCCTCAGGTCCAACCTCTTTTTTCGTCTCACGAAAGGGCGTTACACGTCCGTCGGAAGGGTTGTTGCTCCGTAACTTTTCTGGTTCACTAATCCAACGTCTTTCCTCATTGTTTCGCTATTCGGGCTGCTGTTTTCACTCCGTTTCACTGTTGTTTTGCTGCTGTTTTTAGGCCACTAATTTTTTTTGTTTAAGGGACTGTTTTGGGCGTTTTTGGAGGGTAACGGGCTGCTATTTTTAAGCGGTTTTGATGGGGATCTTGTGCAGTTTTTTAGTGCGGTTTTAGGGTGTTTTCTGAACTATTTTGTGAGGCAGTTCAGGCTGGCGTTGAGTGATGATGCGTGCGTGTGCTGGATGAAAGCAATGGATGAAGGCTGGAGGCGTTGAGGTTGGGTGGCAGTGAGGAAATTTGTAGCGTGAGTGGTTTGTTGGTTGCTTATGGGGCAGATGGTGCAACGTGAAGGCTATTTAATGTGGCTAGTGGGCGTGTGAATGAATTTGGTGAGGGTTAAATCGCTTATGCGTGAGGCAGAAGGATTTTTGTTGCGTGGAGGGGCAGTGGGTTTATGCGGCTTATGGAGGGTTTAGTTTGTGAACGGACAGTGAATTCTTGGGTTATTTTCTTTGTATTTTTTTTGTTATTGTGAGATTGAGCTAGGGTTTTATGTGTTGGTGTAGGGTCTCTTTTTATAGGCCAGGGGAGGGGGTTTACCTTGTTGGAGAAGGAAATGGAGATTGTGTATTGATGGGGAGATATTTTTAATTAAAATGTGATAAGGGAATCTTTTAATTAAGGGAAGTGATTTGATTTATTCTTTTTAGTTAATGATATGATTTATTTAAATTGGTAGGTGATTTAATTAAATTAGGAATTTACTTTAATTTTAATTTAATTTTTGTTTTATTTAATTTGGAATGTGATTTATTTAGTTTAGGAAAAGGATTTAATTTAATTTAGGAAGGTGATTTAATTTAATTTAATTTAAGTTTAATTTAATTGATTTTATTTAATTTGTGACATGTATTTTAAATGTTTTAATTATTTTGGATTGGGCTCGGTATGTGGTTTAGGGATATGTGGGCATGGTTGTGTCTTACGGGGGTTTGGGCAAAGGGTGTGCTTTGAAACGGAGGTCCAACGAGCGAGTCCGAAGCTAACCCAACGAGTTAAATCCAACCAAGTGTCAATTCTTGACCTTTTCCCTTCCAACGTCCGTTTCCTGCGGCTTTCACAACTAAAGAGGTAGTGTCTCCATACGAGACTCATCATCGGGACTTACATACAAAAACGCAGTGCCTACAGGTAGTTTGGTATTAGTATGCATCAACCTAAGGGTACAGACACGCTTCAATACAAGTTTTCAAGTTTATAGATATTTTACAAGTTACATGTTATGTTTTCATGATTACAAATAGTTCACACATTTATAATTTCAGAACATAACATGTCACAGTCTTATGTCAAACATGTCAGGTTCAGGTATTCATGTTCAGTTCTTGTAGCTTCAGGTCACGTCATGTCATATGGCTTTCATATCATGTAGATCAGGTTTAGATCATGTTAGCACATCATGTTTCAAATTTTAGTCCTTAGCTCATGAAATTCAAATTAGTATCACGTATGTGCAAGTTATATTTTCAGTCATGTCAGGTAGTTCACGAAAAGTCTAGGTTAAGTTCATGAATTTTCTACGTCACGTTTAAGAATATAGGTCATGTTATCATGTTCAAGTTAAATCAAGTCTTGTAGCCAACTTTCATGTCATGTCAACTCTCTGTCATGTCATGTTCAGTTTCAGATTCTCATCTCATGCTCTTAGAATTCAACTATGTCTCTATTTTTCAAATATGTTCATGCATTTTATGATTAAGATAATATTTATGTTTTCATGTATAAGTTACATGTTTCAGAATGTAGATCAAATTCCAGTCCATGTTCATGGTTTCAGTCATGCATGTTATGTTTTCAGATAGCCACACTCAATTTATGTATATCAAGACAGTATTAAGAATGTCAGGTCACAAATCAGTTAGATCATGTTAGCATAGCCCTAAGTCATGATCAGTTCAGGTAGGATAAAGCCGTGTCATGAAGGATTAGTTCATGTTTAGTTGTCAGCATTCAAATTAGGAAGATTCAGATCAGGTTAAGCAGGTTCAGTTTGCATGTTCATGTTCAGTCATCTTCCATGTCATGTCTTTAGCCTCAGTTTCCATACCATGTTTTCAGTATTCAATCATGCCTTTGATTCACAGTTCTTGTTCACATTTATGTATTTTTAGTTCATTCAGGTTTTGTATTTCAACTTTTTTTTTGGCACTCCAGTATCCACTCACCAGGTCTTTCAAAAGACATGACCTACCTCACTCTCCAGTTTTGATTGTAGGTTACAAGTTCATACATGTGGAGGACAAGCTTTGTAGTAAAAGAGACCTAGTGGTAGTCATTACACACCACGACCATCAGAGTCAGAGTCGGGCCCAGTAGTTAGTTATTGTCAAGTCAGATCATAAGACCTTATTTGTATTCATGTATTTATTTGTTAGTAGTTATTGTTTATGTTTAATATATGCACGCAAGTTTATATTGAGTATGTGTATATACAAGTTATATTCATGCAAGTTATACAACATGTTTACAGAAGTTTTCATGATCACATTAACATGACAATCTTGCATGTAGTCAATAAGTAAGTTAGTCAGTTGGTGCATGTCAGGGGTTCAGGTGATGGCTAAGCCGTCTCCTGTCGATCACAAGCCTAGATTTTCCAAGGTGTGACAATCAAATCGAATATTTTCACTACTTAAGCTAGTATTAATCCCGATGGACTTATTTATGGTAACTTACCTATTGCTAACTAGTGGGCTTATCATTTTTAAATGATTTTTTCATGTTCCCCATCAATGATAAAACTATATCTTTGAGATTCATGATGTTACCTTCTAGATCTATGGAGTTTATAATCTTTATGGTTATTCTTTTGCTACTATTTTGGGAGCCTTAGGTGACTTATTGTTAACTTTGTAGTTTTTGAATTTTATTGAGTTCAAGTCTACTCCCACTAACTTTTCTTAAAAGTGAGTACTCTTTTAGAATAGTTGCATCATGTGACATAAATCTTTTTGTGCATAAGAGTTGTAGAACAAGTATCCATTTGTTCCATATGATACCCTATAAATTTACATTTTATCTACCTATTACCTTACTTGTTTTGATGTGATTGCTTGACATGTACATCAAATTTTATAAATTCTTGTAAAATTATGGCTTGTCTTTACCATTCCATAACTCATATGGACTTTCAATGACAATATTAGATTGAACAACTAGAAGTCAAACAAAGGTTTTAATGTTTAGTTTAAGAGAATTAAAAGAAATTTTAGTTTCGTGTATCATTGTTGAATAATATCAAACAATGTTCGATTTCTACTTTCAGATATTACCATTATGTAGTAATATTCCTAGAAGAATGTATTGAGGAATGATGCCTTCAATCTTTAAGATAGTTTAAGAATTCTTATGCTTATGTATTTTTTACTTTGTTTAGACCTTAGTGTTTTAATACTTTGCCTTACTATTTCTTTACTTTTGCTTTAAAATCTTTGAATTTCTCAAAGGCTTCATACTTGTACTTTCATCAAATACACTCATCTATATTGTATGTAATCATAATAATGGTTATGAAGCATGGAAAACTACCTTTTAACTTAAATTGACATAGGACTATATGCATTGAAATGTATAAGTTCTTAGTAATTTAGTTCAACATAATCTTTTGCCTTCGAAGGGCAAATTGGTCATTTATCAATAACACATGATTTATAAGTGTCATAAGGTTCATATTTGAAGGATGTCAAGTACCCATCCTTATGCAGTTTATGTAATCTAATCTTGTTTATATGACTTTATTCCACTATGCCAAAAGAGTGTATTGCTTTTTTCAAGTCTATTTTCATTTAAGATTATAATTTCTAGAATATATAGAAAGAGAGAGTATCCACACTACCAACACATAATTGAAAGAAATGGAACTTTAATAGTTCTTAATGGAAGGTGAATTCCTTCTTGTTCAAGAAATGAAATTTAAAATAAAATTAAAAATTTTGTATATAACGCAATTGTCTAAATCTCTAGAACTAAGCCACTTTATATTTATTATAGGTTTGTCTCATGCATGATACACCAAGTCGTAGGTCAATCTTTCTTCATTGTAGCCTATTACTTCTCGTCCAGTTCTACATCTTGTTGTACAAAATGAGAACCATTTTCAGTATCAAATATCCAAGTTTATAAATTTATAGAATGCAAGTGGACTTCAATTATAAATATACACGAGTTAGACGTCGAAGCATCACGATGCTTCTTTGCCTCCTCATCTTTGAAGATTCGACATTGAGCTACTTCTTCTTTTTAATCCCATTATCAATTTTATTTGGGGTGTGGGTTTTTTTTTCGCCCCACTCGTGTTAGTCTTTATTTTGTTGAGAAGAATTCCTCATAAGAAACACATAAGACTTCTATGGTTTTAGATCCTTCTTAGTAACATTTAGCATGTTGTGTAAATCAGGCAAAGATGCATCTAGTTTATTCTTATAAAAATTCATGATAAACAGATTGAAGGTATCTGGTAATAACTATAGCTCAAGGTCCTAAATTATTTGATGTTCTATCACGAATCCAAAATTAGCTAATTTTTCAATGTTGCCAATCATCCTTAACTTGTGATCACTTAAGGATTCATCTTTCATCTCAAAACAAAATATAAAGTATTGGAAGTATCATACCTCTCCAAATGAGCGTAAGTTTCAAACAACTCTTTCAGATACAGTGTGATAGTCTTAATTTCATCCATATGCTCATGTTGGATTTGTAGTTCTAATGACATAAAGTCAAGAATAAAACATGTGGCTTGCTCGACATCATGAACATGTTTCTTCCAAGTATTGAACTCCTATATAGGGGCACTATTTTCAAAGATATAAGCTATTTTTTTCTTCCCAAATCACAATCCTTAAGTTATGGAACCATTCTAAGAAGTTGTTTCCAGTGAGATTGTGATCATAAAAAATGCTTTTAAATGATAAGTTTGTCATGTTTGAGTGACTCAACCTATAAAGTAAAGCAAATAATTTATTTACTTTCAATATACCACCTGACTTTGATATTTAATTCATTTAGTTTCCCATACTTAGGTGTAACCATTTAATCGTATCAACCCCCATAGTGATGGATTCTTTGTGGCTAGGATCAATTTAACACAAGATCAAGATGATGACGATGGGGCAAACACCTTGGTTTTTGTTAATTAGATAGGTATTTTATCAATTGCAATTAAGTACGTAATTCATTGATCATTAGTAAGCCTTTTGAGTATCACTCTTCACGTATTCTCAAATCCACTAGATCATCACGTAACATGATTATACACAACATTAATTTAAATAAAAGTAAAGAAGACACAAATATATTATAAAAGAGATTAAGGGAACACAATAGATATCTCTACAAATATCAATCACAATCGGGGAGTTTTGTGATTCTCCGAGCGCTTCCTCCTTAAACTTCTATCTTCAAGAACTTACTAGATAGTCACAAAAGCATGTGATCTCTAATGGTATTGATAAATGTGATCTCTAATGGTATCGATAACTTTTTATAATACAACAATATTGATGGATGCTAGTCCATGTGGAAATTTTAAGTTAAAGAAATACTCACAAAATTGAAATTTTCAACCCTAATACTTAGGTGTCAAACACAGAAGTGTTGAAACTTAACATACTTAACCAAATTAGAGAAATGGAGAGGAATAGAGAATTTCTGTACTTGTATAAAAAACTTTACACAAATGGATTTTATATAGAGTTAGGGTTAGCCAAAATCCTAGCTAAACGTTTCATACATGTTTAAGAATTGTTTGGAAATTATATATTCATTTTATCAGTCTTTGAGGATTGGAACTAAACTTTCCATATATGTTTAGGGTTCGTTTGGAAAGTCCATATTCATTTTATCAATTTTTGAGAATTGATTCCATGTAAGGAAAATCTTTGCAATTAAAATGAATTTCATTCCTTGTCAAATCATGTCAGCGACAAAACAGCTCGTCGTTTTGTTCTAAACTAGTTTGTCCTTTTCTCAGCTTTAGTAGAATCAATTTTCATCAAAACGGGATTTAGCTCTTACGCAAATCGGTTTGGTTCAAAAGGGCAAGAGATTTTGACCAAATCCGTCATACGAGAGAAGCATAATGTATGATCAATCGTAAAAAAATCTTGAAACGATTCCCATAATATGTTAAACATATTTTATTTCATTTCATTATACAAGACAATTTTAGACTCACATATCTCTAATGTATGATCAATATGTTCGTTTCTAAGTCAAACATGCATGGAATTGGTTATGATAGATTAAATCCACATAATCTATAATTCCATTGAATACCATCTTATGGTTTTTGTATTCCAATGATCATGAGTGACACCTAGCAGTGTATTATGATCCTCGAATGAGAAATAATAAAATATTTTCGTAAATGATTTTCGTATGATACGATCCTTTAGCTAACCATGTATCGCACTATATGATATAGAGTATGGAGAGTGTCTACTGTAATAGTCAATGGCTTAGTGTTGATTATAATCCTAATGATATGCAATACAAGATATCCCATATCGATATTCTCCTATGACGGCCATAGATTTGCACCATCTCAGATGAAAACTGTACAATAAGACACTTTAACTCACTAAACATAAGCTTACCCTGAGTTTGACAATCCAATATCATGTCTTTCATTATCTTCATTTTTTCATTATATAAAACAATCACTCTCCTATTGGCAATCCTTTAATGACGACTCAGGTCTAAGATTTCCTCAAGTCTTATGATTAGCTCATACTTTGTTATTATGAGTTTTCCATAAACATATGAGATAAAATATCTCCATATGAAACTCCTTATGGTCAGATCAACGTACTTATTATTTGCCACAAGCATCCATGTACTATACTAAGCATCCGGACTATGTTAGTAGCTTATAAAATCAGTTATCCCATAAATAGGCAGTAATATCATCATCATAGTCTTATCCGGATTATCAATACTCTAGTCATTGATAATCCCACCATTAGGAAAATTTTAAGAGTAATAGGATATCATAAACCAAAGTTATGTTTGGTTCCTATGTAAATAAATCCTAGAATTTTATTATAAAAGGTATATGTATAAAGATATAAGGACAAAAGCTTATCCATTTTATTTTATTCAATGTAAGTTATTATAGTTCTAATGATTTAGAGCATATTACCCACAGAAGACAATGAGGAGACAATGAGGAAGAGGTTAACCTACACTTGAAAATGAAGCAAAGATAGGACCAATCCGTTATCCATGCCAAATAGTTTAGTTTTAGAGTTTGGATAATTGCTTTAGTTTTATTTTAATTTCATTTTTGGACAAAAAATGAATTCACCTATCATATTAATGAAAAATTATTTTCTTTTCAAACATGTGTTGATACTTTATGCAATGATTTTCTTAAATTTTAAAATTAGATTTTCCACGTTTCAAAAAATTAAAAAAAAAAAAAAAAAGAATTAGATCTTCCATATTGGATCTTCAATGATCTTCTTGTAGTTGATTTTGAGGAAGAGGGATTGATTAATGTCAAATGGAACAATATATATAGGCCGAGAGATTTTAAATTTTTAAAGGCTTGGCCACTTAAGAAAAATAATGCTACATCGTTCTAGCCATTCATTATCCAATATCATTTACTCAAAAAAGGTAACATCTTTCAGTATGGCTTGAAACGAAAAAATACAATCAGTTGCAACATATTTGCAAAAACATTCTCACAATATGACATCACATGCAAAAAAATATGTTTTTGGTTTTCTTTGTAACAAATATAGGGAAATTGCTATTTATTGAAGACAAAATACGAATCCAAGATCATATATTTGATACATCTCTTTCACAATATTATGACAAAAGCTCTGAGAAGAGCATAGTATAAGCCTAACGGAGAATAGCACTCATTTTCCACAGTTGAATCCATGGCAAACAGAGAGGACTATGATGAGGATCAAAGCGATCAGTATTCCCAAAACTATCAGCTTGATCTTCATATTTTGCAGCCACATTTTCCTCCGCATTTTGGTCCCCGTACTCCGAAAGTCTTGTGCCTGCAAAGCATTATTACTTTCCAATTAGGAACGACTTGTGCTTGTTTCTGAGGACTCAACCTCAATAAAAATGTATATTGTTTCAAAAAAAAAAACAAAAAAAAAAAAAAAAAAAAAAAAAACAAACTACGGTCAAACAAAGGGCTGCAGTTGCACACTAACAATGGCAAAAATAATTTCAAATCATGTGATGCATTTTTCAAGGTCATCAAATCTATGATAATGCAGTTTCATTCAAGCAAATCATGTACCTTTCACCAAATCCAGACAAGGCTTTCTCTTTGGAAAGTATCTTCTAAATTTTTGAAAACTTAGTCAGATTTCAAATACCATGGCTTCAGAGGGAGGAAGTTACTAATAGAAGTTCAACAGGCATGAATTGTATAAAAAAATCAATCCGCCTGGACGGAATAGAAAATTACTAAATAGAAGTTCTTAAGGTTTTATGTTCAACGTATTATCAAACACATTCTTGTACGTGCAAAAGAGAAAAGAAGCTGACCTGCTGATGAAGGTTCTCAGTCTTATCCACCAATAGTTCAATCTTTTCTCCCCTATCCAAAACCTGCGTCAAAACTCAAGTAAAAGTCAGTGAAGACTATCCAACAGGATGCTGACAAACAAGGGATGAAAAGGCATGTGGTCAAAGCAATCTCAGATAAGTCAACCAAATGCACAACTCTTTATTTGTATCAAAAAGGGGATGTTTGCATTTGACATGAAGAATGGAGTTGATCAATTTGCCAATATAGAATTTTAACACCGAAGTCCTTGGCAAATATCATATTTTCTCAGTAACATTATCCTTTATTACCAAACCACGTGGAGAATAAAGTCAGCAGAGGAAAATAAGTTTTTAACTGGTTATATATTATATAATTATCTATAGAACAATTTTCTCAAAAGATACAAACTTCAACGCAGAAAACATATGATTCAAGTGAGGTGGTACATGATACAGATTGAGATGAAATTTCCAAATTCACGATACTATTCCTAATACCTCATCACAAGAGGAAAACATATTTAACAGCACCTCCAACCTTCTCCAACGCAATCACATCTATACATGCTACAGTATATTAAATGATTATGCATGCCTAAGCACCTGCTTCAATAAGAGAACTAATGAATTCCTACAAATCAGATATTAAACTGCGGATATTCATATTGCAGACACAAAGTGAGCTTGTAACTACCTCACCAAGTATCAACATCTTGTTGCCTCATTTTTTTCTTCTTTTTTTCTAACACAAAGAGAAACACTCATAAAATATTTAACTAAATAGTGGTAAGAGGAAAATGAAAAAGAAAGAATGAGCCCAGCATCTCAAAGCAATTAATAACATATTACAGCTATTTCAACCTATCAAAAACCAGGCAAATCACTAATGGAACTAGCTAGCTACACAAAGCATCTATACCTTTTCAATATTCTCCATCATAACACCTTTAACTTCAGAAACCTGAGCTTTCACCTTTGCAAGCTTGCTGATCTCTTCAGGATGATCAACACAGTACTGCATATGTTCTTTCAACTTTGGCCTGCAAAGTATAGTGTATTAAGCAAACTACAATTAAAAAAAAAATGTTCGGCTCATGATTTCTCATATTTAAATGGCAATAGCATACCCAAATTCCTTGTTAAGGCCATTAGCAGGAGCAGTTGCAGCCTTTCCGCCACCATATTTTGACACAAAATCATCCTTGACGCGCTCCAAAAAGGCCATTGGTACTTGTCTTCCAGTTGATTCATCTGCAACCACACAATATGCTGCAATACCCGAAATGTTAGCCAACCTATAAACAGACTAGAAAAGAAAAGAACACACAAAATATACATTAGATGAACACGACAATTTAGTGTGTATATTGACAGCTAATAACACAGTGAACCACCTGGTAACCTTCTTTCAAGGTTCGACATCTAACTACCGGCTAAATGGAATCAACAGTGGGCGATCGCTACATACAAGTTTTGTATCTTCTTCGCCCCCTTACTTTTTTCATACCGCAAATTCTACCAGAACCAAATGTCTACATCTATGCATACATGAAGGCAATGGTGAAGATAGTCACACATCTTGTAATAGCACGGCTTCTTGACAGTTTTGTTCACACAAAACAAACAAACACTTTCAAACTAATCGAGAAGCATAAACCCTTATCCAAAATCACCAAAGCTAAAACCTAAGCTAAAAGGAATAATAAATGATATGAAATCAAATAGCAGCCACTGCCCACATGAAATCCCAAAGTTCCCACAACATTACCGGCAACAAACTTACAATTCAAACAAAAAATTAAGCCAAATCAATAAAAAGAACATAACTGAAACCATTATCGACAAGGTAATTGAAGGTGTGGGCATCACAGTTGTAAGTGAACTTGTTGTTGGAAGCAGGGAGTTTCTGGAGGCACTGATAAGCTATGGAGTTAAAATTGCCACTGAACTCGGTGTACTCAGCAAGCAAAACGTTTCCACGGGAAACGAAGGCGTAGATCAGAGATTTCTGACTCATTTTGATGAGAGTAGTTAAGTTGAGATCTGGGTTTGTTATTGTTTTTGTATTTAAGCTTGAGAATACACACACTCTCTCTCCCTAATTTGGTTGCTTTGCTTTTGCTTTTTCAGGAGAAGGAAGATATGGAGAAAGCAAAAGGTAGGGGGTCTAATTGAGGAGATTAGAAGCAAAGTGGGTTTCTCTTATTGATGTGGAATTTGAAATCTCGGTTTCATAAATGTGGTGGAGGAAGGTGGAGCCATTTTCATTAAAATTAATAATATCACATAAAAGCGTACAAATATTACACACAAGTAGAAAATAAAATTGATATTTTTTTTCCGAACGGACACTCTGAATTAGTGTCCGAATTGATAAAATTCAAAACTCAACAGTTCTTACACCAATTCAAATACGGAATACCCGTTCGGACAAAGTAACACAATCCAAGTAGAAAATAAAACAGAAACCTCTCAAAATAACATTTATTACTCTTGGATCTCTACCAATAACATTCGTTTCCCTTAATAAAATTTATACAAAAATAAAAAATAAAAAAGATAAAAATATTTTTTATCATGTAGTGATAAGACTATTGCATTCACGTGTTTGAAATGATTCTGATTAGCTTTTATATGTGTATATGCATGGATTTCATCATTTTAAACTCAATTCTTAACAAAAATGCTTTGAATATGATGGTAAAGTGTTAGGAAACGTAATCCCTAATATATTTACATGTTTGTCCTTTTAGGATCTAACCATACATGTATTACTAGTCCTATATTTATTTACAAACTAATTGAAATAAATCTAAGTTAACCACAACACAATTGCATACCTTTCTTCTTGTAGAGACCTCTTAATCAAACTTAACTGATTGCTTAACTCAATAAGCAAATAATCTTATTTATAGGAGGGAAACCAAGTCACTATTAGCTCACATGCATGGATTACTATTAATCATTGATTACTATTTAATCACATGCATTGATTACTATGTAATCACATGTATTTGGATGCATAATGACTTTCTCTAACTCTTCCAAAAATGTTACCATCATGGGTGTACCATATGTTCCCCACTTAACATTTTACTAATTGTTGTTACTTAACAACTTTTGTTACTTAATTATTTGATTAACAATCTTGTTGTTACTTAATAATTCCAACATGAAATTATTACTAATTGTTGTTATTTAACAACACCAAATAATTCCCAATTAACAATCATTTCCAACATCTCCCACTCACACATGATGGATCAACAATTTTTATTATCTCTACAAAAATAATTCATATTTTGCAATTGTGTCGTGCGACCAGCATACTTCGAGAGCTCAATTGCTATACATCTGTTAGGAATATATAGCTGCTCGAAAAATGGATAGAATCATAGTTGATTATGTATGTAGTATCATCGATCATTTATCACATTATATCTCTCTCGATCTCTTTTCGAATGTAATATTTATTTTGTATTCACGATCATATTTGATCACATAGAATAACATAATTGGTCGACCAGTGAATACAATCTAATGTGATATTACTCATATAATGATCTTTCTCTTTTCTCGAATCTCTCAACCTTGATTCAATTCGCTTTTCTAGAGATGTCCTTTCGGATCGAATCTCTCATGATCCTTCAGTAACACTCCAAGATAGCGATCATCAAATCTAAGTTTTAAGAAGCAGACAAGAGTCTAAAGGGTACAATGTGAGATTGAAATAATCTCAAGGGTCTCACACAATATCAAGACTGAGATCTTTACTTGTATTACCCTCAATAGTCGCAAATGTACACATGGTATGAAAACATGTGCTACGGTATTCTCTCTTTTCCCATGGAGCGCATGTCTCATAAAATACCGTACAGATTATAGTTCAGACAAACACAATGTCTAACTCATATCTGACATTAAGACAAGTAAGGTGAAACAAACTTATTCACCTTAGGTCATATCACAGAGAAAGTGACCTCATAACGACATTACTTAATTTTCAAGCTTGAGCTCTCTAAATTATCACTCAGATAATTAGCTTAAAAATTTATCTCATCTCTCATTAACACAAAGTAATGGAGGTGATTGCCCGTGTGAGAGGGCCAATCATTCACTTGTCCGACATACTTCTCATACTAACTAATAATATATTTATTTAAACATGTATCAACATAATAACATGTAAGCATTGAACACAAATATCAATGAGTATTAACATTAGTAAACAATATTTGGGAAAAATACATATCATAATATGTAAGCACATTAAAATCTACGCAATCCCTGAGTTGTTACATGTCTAACAAAGACATCTCTAGGAACAGGCTTGGTCAATGGATCTGCTACCATTTCTTGCGTAGAAATATACTTCATGTTTACCTCTTCTCGTGCAACTATGTCTTTCACAAAGTTATATTTGGTATCTATATGTTTCGTTTTACAACGGAATTTTGGGTCTTTTGTGTAGGCTATCGCTGCTTCACTATCACAGTTAACTAATACTGGACCAGAAGCTTCATTTGACATACCCAAATGATCAAGAACCTTTTCAACCACACAGCCTCTTGTACTGCTGATGAAAAGGCCACAAATTCAGCCTCCATTGTGGATAAGGCTATACAAGACTGTTTCTTACTGCTCCATGAAATGACACCATTGTTTAGCAAGAAAACAAAACCGGAGGTAGATTTTCTTTCATCTAAATTTCCTCCCCAGTCAGCATCAGTATAGCCTCTCAATTGCAGATCATTTCCTTGATAACACAATGAGTAATCAGCTGTCCCTCTCATATACCTAAATATTCTTTTAACTGCTTTCCAATGTGCTAGTCCTGGATTGGATTGGTATCTACTTACCATTCCAACAGCGAAACAGATATCAGGTCTTGTACACAACATTGCGTACATTAAACTTCCAACTGCATTTGCATAAGGAACTTTCTTCATTTGTTCCTTTTCCTGTGGAGTTTCAGGACACAATCTACGACTCAAACTTCAGTTTTCGTGATAGGAGTATCAATGGGTTTACAAGCCTGCATTTGGAAGCGTTCAAGAATTTTCTTTATATATGACTCTTGTGAAAGAGATAATAAATTCTTTGAACGATTTCTTGAGATCTTAACCCCAAGAATATATGCAGCTTCACCCATATCTTTCATCTCGAAGTTAGATGATAACCATTCTTTGATGTGTTTTACAAACTCCTTATCATTTCCGGCTATAAGTATATCATCCACGTACAAAGATAAGATAATGAACTTATCTTTATCTCTCTTGGTGTACACACAATGATCCTCATCTATCATTGTGAAATCATTCGAAATGATTGTATTGTGGAATCGTATATACCATTGTCTAGACGATTGCTTGAGACCATATATAGACTTTAAAAGTCTACATACTTTCTCCTTTTCATTTTCTTTTATGAAACCTACTGGTTGTTCCATGTAGATTTCTTCATCAAGTTCTCCATTGAGAAAAACAGTCTTTACATCCATTTGATGTAATTCTAGATCCATGCTTGCTACTAAAACCAGAATCAAGCGAATTGAGGTAAACCTTACAACGGGTGAAAAAGTCTTTTCGTAGTCAATTCCTTCATGTTGTGTATACCCTTTTGCAACAAGCCGTGCTTTATATATTTCGATATTGCCATCGACATTACGCTTTATTTTAAGAACCCATTTGTTCTTGATAGCTTTGCGTCCTTTGGGTAGATTAACCAATTTCCAAACTTGGTTGGACCTCATTGACTCCATTTCTTCTTCCATTGCTTTCATCCATTTTTCCTTAGCAAGACACTGAAGAGCCTCTCTTATGTTTCTAGGTTCTTCATCATCTTGAGGTAGAATCATAAAGGTTTCTCCTTCGATATCGAAACGACGTCGAGGAATGCCTATACGATTACTACGCCGTAATTGGGATTCTAGTGGTGAAATTGATTCCCCACTTTCCATATTATT
This sequence comes from Zanthoxylum bungeanum, assembly GCA_019454045.1. Classification (NCBI taxonomy): domain Eukaryota; kingdom Viridiplantae; phylum Streptophyta; class Magnoliopsida; order Sapindales; family Rutaceae; genus Zanthoxylum; species Zanthoxylum bungeanum. The sequence goes on along the minus strand of SKCR01013968.1, from coordinate 14,486 downwards.
CCCATTTGGATCGTGCACATTGCTCCCACTTGGATTATGTACATCACTTCCACTCGGATCACGTAAATGAGATTCATGTGAAACTAATTCATCATTTTGAGATTCATGTGAAACAGATTCATCATGTTTTCTCAAATTTCTCTCATCACTCCCACTTGAATTAGGTAAACCCGAGTGTTCACCAATCATGTGATCCATGTGATCTTGAGTTTCATATAGAGATAAATCTTGACCTATCTCTCCCTGCTTAGGAAAATCATTTTCTAAAAATGTGATATCTCGTGATTCAAATTCTATCACGCCTCCACTTTCATGTTCACCTATGCAAACATACCCTTTTGATTGTTCAGAATATCTTATAAAGATACATTTTTTTCCTCTTGGGCTTAACTTTTCATGTTCGTGAGAACGCACATGAACATAGGCCGCACAACCCCAAGGTTTCAGAAAGTGAATAACTGGTTTGCGACCTGTCCATAACTCATATGGTGTGGTGGCAACAGATTTTGATGGCACTCGGTTAAGTACATATGTGGCAGTTAATAATGCATCACCACAATATGTTATAGGCAAATTTGCTTGTGCCATCATAGACCTAACCATTTCAAGAATAGTTCTATTTCTTCTTTCCCTAACACCATTTTGTTGAGGAGTAACATGAGTAGTCAACTGACGACTAATTCCTTTTTCATCACATAATTCTCTGAACTGATCAGATAAGTACTCACGACCACGGTCAGTGCGTGGTGATTTAATTTTCTTGTCCAATTGATTATCTGTTAAATTCATAAATTTCTTAAAACATTCTAATGCTTCAGATTTATGAGCAATCAAATAGACATAACTAAAGCGTGTATAATCATTTATGAATGTGATGAAATAAGATGCTCCATGCCTTGCTCTGACATTCATTGGACCACAGATATCTGAATGGATTAATTGTAATGGAAATTCTGCTTTAATCCTTTTTCCAAATGGTATTCTCGCAGTTTTTCCAGCCAAACAATATTCACAGGTTGACAATTCTACCTTCTCAATATTTCCCAGAAAGCCTTCTTTGGCTAATCTATTCATTCTTTGCTGGCCAATGTGGCCAAGTCTAGCATGCCACACAATTAGATCACCATCATTATTGACAGTTGAAGTAACAAACGAAAAACTGGAATTGTGATTGAAACACTCAACATTCAATACAATAAAACCATCAAGAAAATAACCAGAACCATAGTGTATTGTACCTAAGTACAAATCAACACCAAATTTATAGAAGTTCAAATTGAAACCTAAATTAACCAAAACCAACACAGAAACTAAATTTCGACGAATTTGTGGAGCAAACAATACATCATGTAGTAGTAAAGTTTTTCCACCATGCATAACTAACTTGCATGTTCCTATTCCTTTGACTTCAACCCGTGAGTTGTTGCCAACATATATCCACTTCACCCCAGGTGAAATTCGTCGAAATTCCACGAAGGCATCTCTATCCTTCGCTACATGGTCTGTGGCTCCTGAGTCTACAGTCCACAAAGGATTAGATTCAGTTAGAAAGATTGAACTTGAAACACATATTTCATTTAAATATGCATGAAAGGTATTCACCTTTTTAGGCTCAGTGCAGTCACGAGCAAAATGACATTTCTTACCACATTTAAAACATTTAACATTTGCCATGTTTTTCTTTTTGGTATGACGTTTTCTTTTCCCATGTTGATTGGTTTTCTGTTTCTTTTCTGGCTTGGAAGAATTTTATTCTTTTCTTAACTGGAACCCACCACCATGAAATTTTTTTTTCTTCTTGAAACCCCCAGGTTTGCTAGTTTCTGTCATATACACTTCAGTATTTGACTTAGCGGCCGCGAGTCGGTCGCTTTCTAATTCAAGATGACGTTTAGCATCATCAAAGGTTTTGATGCTCTCATTGTGGGTCAAATGCATCTTCATATGCTCCCAGCTATTTGGAAGAGAACGAATGACCGCTTGGACTTTCTGTTCATCTGTAAGAACATGTCCAGCATCTGCCAGTTCAGTAATCATGTTTGACATTTGCCTCAAGTGTTTTGACATAGTAAACTCATAGCGTTTCTTGTATGTGTCAAACTTGATTGTCAGTGACCTAAGTTTGGTTATTGATGTACTACCAAAATTTTCAGCTAGTGTAGACCAAATGTCCTTAACCATGTCATATTTCCTGAACTCTTTCATTAGGTCATTATCCATACTGCTTAGCAACGTAATGCGGGCAATGGAATTCTTTTTCTTCCAGGCCTCATAAGGCTCTCGGTCTCGCCTGTGTTGGGCCGTAGTGCCCTGTTCAGGTTCATATATGCTCATTTTCAGGGTTTCAAGAACATTTTGTTCTTCTAGCACATATTGGATTTTCATGCTCCAAATTTCATAATTATCGCCATTCAGTTTCTCACCCTTGTTGAGTTCAGCGATAATGTTCTTTGTTGCGGAAGCCATTAAAAAATACAAAATTTCTACAGACATTCATGCACAATTGTTAATACTATTGTCTTATTTTATCATGAAATGAATTATGTTTAATAAAATTCTTCAATGGGGTTAGAGTCAAAAGGCCATTATGTGTCCAATCATCATCCAATTACCCAATGTAAGAATATTATCAACATAATTAATCATGTAAAATCATTTTCTAAAAAATTACATAAATTTTTAGAACATCTTAATCATGCGACTATTAATTACATGACAATCATTTATTTAATTACATAAATTAAATTCAACATTAAAACATCCACACATATAAATACAATATTTACATGCCGTGAAATAACACACAGAAATAACATGAAAGAAATTAATATCTTACAATAATAATTTTCCCAGTTGTAGAGTCCCAACTCATATATGTTTTGGGATACGAATCCTCAAACTCTTTAGGTAACTCGTAATTGATCTTGGACAGCCATGGAAAACCTATAGTAAATTTAGGATCCTTACAACATTTCCGAGACATCAAAGGAAAAATTGTATTATTTGCCTTATGCCGGAGATACTGAACTGCTAACCTCTCAATGGCTTTATTATAAGGAACATGTTTTTCCTCACGTTTTACTAATATCCAAATACGATTAAGTTGTTTTTGCCATATCTTGGGGATAGTGTTTCTCAGTAATCTTAATCTATTTGGCTGTCATATCCAATTACCTGCCCAGATAGACTCATGTAATATGTTATTGAAAGTGATGATATGCGAAATTATATCATCGCTTTCACTCATTCGATATTTATCCATATTCAACAACATGTTTGATATCATCTCCTTGTCTGTGGGTGTCGTAATCATTTTTGCAACTCTTCGAATAATCGCCATGATTTTTCTGCAACAAATACAAGGAAAAATCAATACAATGAAACACAAAGTTACATTGACTAAAATAAACATCACAAAGATATTTATTATAAACACAAAGTTTATATGATAAAACAAATTTATCATGGCCGATTAGAACATTTTGCAAAAATGATTAGACATATAATCACGACCGATCAGAATTACCGAAGCAAATCGATATAGACATGACCCACACGGGCCGACACAAACTTCACGCGCCATACACGCGCCTTATGAGTGGCTCACACGCCTCCACGCGCCGGCCACGGGCTTCCACTCGCCCTCACACGCTCTCACGCGCCGGCCAGCCTCGGCCGAGTCACACGCGTGGATGACATGTCGTCCGTGTGTCTTGTGGCCGTATGACATGTCGTTTGGATATTATACTGCCATCCGACTTGTCGGTTGATATGTTGTGGATGACATGTCGTCCTTCTCGGTGTTATGCATACGACTTGTCGTACATTAACCGGATGACATGTCGTCTGCAAACGAGGCACACGTACGACTTGTCGTACAGAATCCGGATGACTTGTCATCCTCTTTTCTAAATAGCGGATGACATGTAGTACATCTATTTTGGGAGTATTTTTCTGGGTAAAAACAGATTCGTCTAACCAACTTCTAGGGTCCATATCTTTCTCAATTTTAATCCAAATTAAGCAAATGATATACCAAATTGAATATCTCATGACCTAGTTTTCAAAACATATTTGAACATGCGATTATCAATTTTCTACAAAGAGTTATTATGGCCCAAAATTGGAAGAAAATTATTTTTGTAAAAACAAAAACCAGAAGCATTTTCAACATTTTTCATGCATGTTCATGCAATTTTTGTGTAATCTAACTAGAATACATGCATTTAAGCTCCTGATACCAATGTTAGGAAATGTAATCCCTAATATATTTACATGTTTGTCCTCTTAGGATCTAACCATACATGTATTACTAGTCCTAGATTTATTTACAAACTAATTGAAATAAATCTAAGTTAACCACAACACAATTGCATACCTTTCTTCTTGTAGAGACCTCTTAATCAAACTTAATTGATTGCTTAACTCAATAAGCAAATGGTCTTATTTATAGGAGGGAAACCAAGTCATTATTAGCTCACATGCATGGATTACTATTAATCCTTGATTACTATGTAATCACATGTATTTGGATGCATAATGATTTTCTCTAACCCTTCCAAAAATGTTACCATCATGGGTGTACCATATGTTCCCCACTTAACATTTTACTAATTGTTGTTACTTAACAACTCTTGTTGTTACTTAATTATTTGATTAACAACTCTTGTTGTTACTTAATTATTTGATTAACAACTCTTGTTGTTACTTAATAATTTCCAACATGAAATTATTACTAATTGTTGTTATTTAACAACATCAAATAATTCCCAATTAACAACAATTTCCAACATAAAGTTTATGAAAATATCTGATTAATACGATGGTAAAGTTTATGGTAACATTTTGTTGATAGTTGTTTTTTATTTCAAGTGTAATTTGGGAAATCTACCCCTCGAACAAAACTCCTCCAAGCAGTAAATTTGTTTGGTTAATAGGAAACCAAATCAAACTTGGCAAGTTGGCAAAAAATCACAGAGAAAATATTTACGTGGTTCGCGTGGAGAGTGGCCACAACCTACGTCCACGAGGTAAAATGGGATGATTTTATTACTTGCTCGGGGTTTAAACCGACCAACTTTTTCTCTCTATCACTAAGCTTTTATAGCTTTTTACAAGTAGTGGAATATGAAAATTGCTAACCAAAGAGCCAACCTCTGAATCTGAATCTCCAATTCCTTTTTATAGGCTTCCAAATTCACTATTCCACCAACCCATGACGTCAGCTCATGTCACTATGTCATCATTGCCCCATGTTCATTTTCCCCAACCATTCAGCAAACAATTGCTCTATCATTTGACTCAAACACCCACCGTCAGCAAAAACTCATCATTCCAACTTTTTGGCCACTGCTGTACGTTTCGTAAACGTGAGAGCTTGTAGTTCACCTGCTCCAGGAATGTTCCGTCTGTCAGGGTCTCTTCCCAAGGAGAGTCATTGAACAACTCTTGTCACATCATCCTTTAAGAAGCCCAAACTTCCAAGTATGGCATACGTCATATGCCCTTCAAATACAGAATATTATGTTTCAACTTTGTACCTCGAGTCGGCTTGCCAAAGTGAATGATGATTGGTCATACCTCTTCCAACTTCCTCAACAGAGTCGGGTCAGCAAGTTCAAACCACCTCAGGTCGGGCTCCACTAATGCTCAAATGATACCAAATCTAGTACTTTTCAGGTTGGGTCGGTATCCCTACTCTTCTCCGTCTGTTGGTACTGCCCTCTGTAAGACTGACTTTAGCCTCTTCGGGCCCTCATCATTCTCTTTTGGTCAAGTATAAATTCCAAATTATCATTATTCGCTATTCAAACTTTCTCGAGATGGAAAACCATCATCAACACATTTAATTATTAAGAAAGATTGTCAGTCACGTTGTCATTCCTTTCAATTAATATGTGTGTATATATATTCACAGGAGATTCACTCATCCGACTCATTATTTATTTATGTGACCTCAATTTGATTATTGATGCTTATTTTGTGAGACCCAAATCCAATTGTTTACTTGAATCTCCAATGACATTAACAAAGTTGTTACTAAAGATGGCAACAATTTTCGAACATCGATTGAAATTCAGAATCTTATATTATATTATAGGAGATTCAGAATGATTTTTCATTCCTATTCCTTGTAAAATTCGGGATACTTTTTTATCTCAAATTCATCATCGAAACGGGATTGAAATTAGCAAATCATTTCCCATCGCCAACTTAAAGTGTGACAATATATAATGAGGACGTAAACCCCTTGCATTGCCCCAGCCGTTGCGTTACCATTGACAGCATCAAAAGAATGACCGGTAAAGTAGTCGTTGGCGAACGCTTCACAATATCTAATATGAGTATCATCACAAATACTATAATGATATATATGTAATAAATAAATAAAATATTATTATGTAAACATAAATTGTGATCCAAACAAGAATAAAATATGTGATGATATGTACAATTACTTACATATAATGCCACAAAAGGATAGAGAAATGAATGATAGTGCTATGAGAGACTGAGGGAGGCAAAAAAAAAAAAAAAAAACAAAGGATCTTGTCCTTCAAGTTTACTTTAAACCTTTTTCTTCAAGGAAACTGAGGAAATAGCAAATAACATTTATCCAGGAGTAGTCTTGAAATAGTTCACATAAGCGATCAGTTAAAACTGTCAATTTTTGCCAAAATTAAGAGCCTCAAATAAAAAATAAAAAAAATTAATACCAATTATAGTAAGAAAATTAAAAAAATTCTTTCTTTATTCGGTAAAGATCTATATATTTTAGAAACTTGTTAGAATCTCAAAAATTCAGGATCATCTTGTATTCACAAAACCCTAACATTTACTTTTCGAGAGCCTACATAAAAAGAACAGGTCCCCCGTTTAGGTGACAATATAACATTTTCAAATTCAAATCCCAAAAGTTATCAGGTGAGCCAAGCTAGGGTAAATTATATATGGATACTTGGAATAATTTAGCTTTCTCTAAAGTGCTTTCAAATACTTTAAATTGGTTTTAAAAAATCAAGTCTCATATGAACGAAAGTGCTTTTGGAACTTTTTCGTTGAAGAAGCCGTTAATAATAGAGCAGTTGATATGTAACTTGCCAAAATTAAAACTTTTGTAATTTGTACTTGTTAATTACTAATTTATTCAAAGGAGAATTTACTTCTAAAAATCCTAAATCTTTTTTTTCAGAAGTGTTAAAAATCTATCGGCCAAATCACTAAGTCATAACGTCTTCATTAGGAGTGAAACAAATTTAAAAAAAATAAAAAATAAAAATCACCCAAAAATTTGGCAAATTTCTCTAGTAATTATTATAATTCTTTTTTCAGTATTAGCCAATTTCACCAAATCCGGATCAAAATATCATCTAAACATAAAAGCACCCATGTCATTCTCTCAATACCTATCATGAACGTCATTTCCGATCCCTTTCTATTTTTCATTCACGCCACTCTCTCTCACTCAACAAAGTAAGTTTGGATATGATTATTGTGTTTAAAATATAGTTTATTGTGTTTTGTTTATCTTGATATGTGTAGTATTTGGGTCTTAAATACATTCTGTATTGAAGGTCGGGTGAACTCAGGTCACATAACATATTCAATGGCAATAATATTTATTTTAGGATATGTGGTATAGGCTGCTAGTGTCCTACACATGCCACAAGATCACTAAGATTGATTTGTGTGTGAATAAATCAAAGGGAGTTGCGGAAATACTCACATTGATCGGATTTAGGATTTCAAAAATTCATTCTTTATTGGAAGCTCCAAGCCTTCATTTGTTGTTTACAACTCAAGAGTGAGTTTCTCTATCACCTTAATTGACTCATTGAAAGTGCTAGCTTGAAGAAATTTTGCAACAAAACTTCAAATGGAGAGAGGAAGCTCACGGCATTTTGAGAGAAGGAGATAGTTTTTGTGATTTTTGAATAGTAAGTGTTACTTCAAAAGTTACTTCCCTTTAAATACTAAAGTTGTGTGTTAGATTTGGTTTGAGTGTTTTAAAAGCAATCTAAGCCTTACTCAACCAATAACAACTTCCATCAAGTGTCAAACATCTTGAGGTAAGTCAAGTGGGTACCACCACTTTTAAATTCCAAATTTAAGTCGAATAACTCAACACGCAACTTCGCTCGGGCCTGGGTTCGTTTAATTCCGAACTAAACGAATTTACCGTTGCGACGCAATTAAATCCAATTTAATTAAATAATAATGCCTAGCAAAATTATTACGAAAGTCGCTTGCAAATTAATTTTAAATTAATTCGTTCGGTAGAATTAAAATCCAATTTAATTCCGCATTGAAATACAATTTCAATTAATATATCTAATATATTATTTTAGCCCAATTAATTAAATAGTAAAATCCAATTTCACTATTAAATTCATTTTGCCGATTAATTCCAAATTAATCGCGTTCTCTCCTCTCGACGAATTTAATCCCAGATAAATTCTCGACGCAATTAATCCCAAATTAATTCTTTCTCTGATAATTAATCCCAGATTAATTCTTGCCGTAATTAATCCCAAATTAATTTTCGCTCTCATAATTAATCCCAGATTAATTCTGTTCGAGTCAAATGTCATCGGTGAATCTTTGGGAAGCGACCCAAGAGATCCATGGATATGTTGGCAATAAATTCGGTTGTCGGACTATCCGAACACGTGCGTACCCAGTACCACATTCTTACTGATTTACAAGTCATGATTGACTTCTAGCAAAGCACCGTGACTATCCAATTCTCCAGAAATATTCAACGAAGAATATATAATCTATATCAGACGTAGTATACAGTGTATTGCGTATTACGATCCAGTATCAGATGTCACATGCTAGGCCTAGGGCTGGAATTGTGTCTGCCCCGTACGAAGTACATATCGGATCACTAGCAACTAGTCTCTATAATCGGATAATCATGACCTAGTCATACTATCATGATAGCTGCAGCATTTAAGAGTACCAGTTATGTATCCTATGTGATCATCATCTCCATATGACTGAAGTGATACTTCCATCTTGACATCACACCCAATACACTATGATTCTCAATATACCCAGAAGAGGCGTACACAGAACCTGTTAAAGCTCCAGACGACCAAAACCAAAGCATACTGATTGTCGCAAGTATTAGCGATGCAAGTCTCAGGTTAAGACCAAAAACACCTACCCTGATTCGGATTTCCATAGACACTTAGTCATACTACCAATGGGATTCTGAGGGGTCTATTTAGAGCGAAACTATTCCCGTACCATCGGTTAACAGAACCTCTTATCACACTTGCATAAGTATCCAATACTTAAATATATGAGAACTATGTCGTTAAGCTTCCATAACGCGCACAAGTGCAATACTAGCCTATTCCGCATTATCGATGTCCAGTCTCGATAATACTACGACTAGGGATATTTAATGATCAAATCTTTCATGGATTAATACTGTCTAATATCTTATTAATCCGGAACTGATCATATAGACTTTTATCATTTATATATCTAAGTAATCCAATTATAAAATGATAAAAGAGCAATTTCATTTGTCACATAGTTAATTTGTACAAAGAACACCATGTCTTTTACAAATAGTGATGTTATGGGTCATAATTGTCCAACAATCTCCCACTTGGCCTATAGCCAATCACTCAAATGTCCAACACTTGAACTATGTACGGGTCGCTCATGCTTATGCTGAGATATCGCTTTCGTCAGCGGATTTATAAGGTTATTATCTGATGCAATTTATTCGATCATCATATCGCTATGATGTATGATCTCATAAATCGGATGAAACTGTTCGAAGTACATACTTGGATCATTGATGAGACCGTAATTCCTTAGTCTGTGTTGTAGCCCAGCTCAGCTGCTAATAGAACTACTCCTAATCCAATTAGGAATTTTGTAGATCCAAAATGCTTCTTTTGCTCCCTCAGCCGCAGCAATATAATCCGCTTTTGTTGAATCGGCAACAGTATATTGCTAGGAAGATTTTCAGCTCACTGTTCCGTTGTTCAAACAAAATAAGTACCATTAATGCGACTTATAGTCGCCTTTATCGGTTTGGAAACTTGCAACGGTGAATCCAGTCAACTCAAGTTCTCCATCTCAATAAATTAATAAAGCATCCTTAATTCATCTAAGATACTAAAGGATGTTCTTAACATCAATCCAGTGACCATCACATGGATCGGCCTGATAGTGACTCCAAATGCTCAAAGCATATGAGACACCAGGTCGCGTACATGTCTTTCAATGTACGAGTTCTCGGAGAGTGCCAACAACTTTTAGATATATCCCAGTAGATCTTTATTCCTAAAATAAAGGTTGCCTCTCCCAAGTTTTTCATGGAGAATTTTAATGAAAGCCAAGCTTTCAACGATTGTAACATGGGAATGTTATTTCCAAGAAATAATACGTCATCAATGTATAGGACAATCAATGTCAGTGCGCTCCTACTAACCTTCTTATATACACAAGAATCATCAATCGTTTTGAATAAAACCATCTACCATTATGATCTCATCAAAACGTTGGTTCCAAGAACGCAATGCTTGCATCAATCCATAAATGGATCGATTTAACTTGCAAACCTTGTTTGCATGTTTTGGCGTGACAAAATCGTCAGGCTGTTATATGTAAACATCCTCCAAAAGGTTTCCGTTAAGGAAAGTGGTTTTGATGTCCATCTGCCATATTTCATCATCGAAATATGCATCATTAGCAAGCATTATCCGAATGGATTCAATCATGGCAACGGATAAAAGGTTTCGTCGTAATCGACACCATGTTGATGACGATACCCTTTCACTACAAGCCTAGCTTTATACGTTTGTATGTTGCCATCCATGTATGTCTTCACCATGAAGACTCATTTGCTACCAATAGGCACAATGCCTTCTGGTACATCAACCAGTGTCCAAACTTGGTTGGTAGACATGGAATCCATTTCGGACTTCATGGCATCTTGCCATAAAGAGGAGTCGATACTTTATATCGCTTCCTCATACGTAGCCGGTTTATATTCCTCAATAAGATTAATATCTACATGAGGTGAGATCAGAAACCCATACCTCTCAGGTTATTTTCTGACTCTCTCCGATCTACGCGGTTCTTGTGTATTAGAAGATTTTGGTACAGTCTCATCCCTGATGAACTGTTCGTGTTCCGTTAGGGGATCAGTGCCAGGAAAAGTATCACTATAATTTTCATCGAGTTCTACTTTCTTACCATTTACCACTGCATATAGGAATTCCTTTTCAAGGAAAATCGCATGGAGAGCAACAAATATTTTTGTTCTCTTGTGAGTTGTGGAATTGGTTTCCCTAGGATAACCAATTACAAATAGACACTTATCCGATTTGGGTTCTAGTTTGGTACCATCCAAACATATGCCCAGCATTCCCAAATCTTCAGGAATGAGAAACCCAGTTTCTTTCCTGTCCATATTTCATATGGGGTCTGTCCAACAGACTTTGTCGGAACCTTATTCAAAATAAGTATAGCATTGTTCAATACGTATCCCCTGAAAGAAATTAGTAGCTCAGTGCGACTCATCATTAACCTTTCCATGTCCAACAAAGTTCGGTTTCTCCATTCGGACACACCACTCAAATGAGGTGTTCCGGGAGGAGTCCACTGTGAAAGAATACCATACTCTTTCAAGTAATCAAGAAACTCATTGCTTAAGTATTATCCACCATGGTCCGACCGTAATGTTTTAATACTTTTTCCGGTCTGTTTTTCTACTTCGTGTCAAAACTCTTTGAATTTCTCAAAAGTTTCCGATTTGTATTTCATAAGATACACATAACCATAATGCGATGCAACATCTGTATAAGTTACGAAATATTTATATCCACCTCTAGCCTAGCTAGATATGGGCCCACATACGTCACCATGAACGAGGGCTAACAGTTCGGTGGCACGTACACCCTTTACCGCTAAAAGGCGTTTTAGGCACTTTACCTAATAAACAAGATTCACAGACTTCATTTGAATTAGAATCAAATCCGTCCAAGTATCCACTCTTCGAAAGTGTGGATATACGAGTCTTGTTAATGTGTCCCAGACCACAATGCCACAAATAAGTCTCATCTGATTTATTCAGTTTGAGCCTTTTGTTTGTCATATTATATGTTTGAGATTAATTTATATTCAAAATATAAATATTGTTATTCACATCTAATGTGTATATCTCAATATCATCTTTATAAATAAAACACCCAGTGTTCTGGAACATAAAGGTATACCGTAATGGATTGAACTAGATATAGAGATAATGTTTCTAGTCAAACTAGGTACATCATAACACTTTCCTAATTTAAGTAAATGCCCAAAGGGCAGTTCCAAAACTTAGGTTCCAACAGCCAAAACAGCGACTCTCATCCTGTTTCTGACTCGCAGGTAGATCTCATCTGAAGCCAGTCTTCTGCTAATCAACAGATCCCGCACATCAGTACATATATATGTGCCACGTCCAGTATCAAAAATCCATTTTTTTTTAAAACTAGTAGTGGACATGTTTATAAAAAACATACCTGAAGTCGGAGCCTTGCTCGTCTTCACATCCTTCATGTCTGCCTTGTCCATACGGAAGTCACGCTTCCAGTGACCCCGTTTTCCACAGTTTAAGCAGACATGTTGGGATATGTCTTTTGTCTTCCCAGAAGATTGTGACGATTTTGCCTTTGCCATTTTCTTCACAGCCTTAGAAGCCTTCGGCAAAGCCTTGGCCTTCTGGGATGTCGAAGTAAGATGTGCCTTACGCTTCTTGCCCTTTTGGAAGCTCTGGCTCTGCCTCCTTGAGCATAGCCATTAACTCTCCAAGAGTTTTCTCTTGATTCATGATGAACCCGCCCCAGTATTTGGGCAGAGACTATAAGATAAAATCTATGGAAGTCTCGGCCTCGTAGGTAATGCCCAGCTAACCTAGCTGTTCGATGTCAGCAATCATCTGCGACACCTAGTGCTCAACAGATGTACCCTCTAACATACTCGAGTGAAAGAGCTTCCTTTTTCAATTCATACTTCTAAGATCTAAGGTTAGATATATGAAGATCCTTTAATTTCAACATCATGGTATAAGGATCTAATCCTTAGTTTTGACGACGAAATTAAGGAGTCATTGCGGCAAACATAACGGATTGAGCACTAAAGTTATCATCACGATGAGTCTTCTAAAGCTCATGCTCTATTATTTGCTCAGATCCGGGCTTAGGGCCCGAGAGGTTTCTCTATCCAATAGAGTAACTTCTCAACTCCCAGGACTATCCTAAGATTCATTTCCCAATCTGGAAAATTTACGCCGTTAAAGACATTTTCACCCAGGATTATGTCCTTTGACGCTAATCTTTCTAGCCATCTCGATTGCAATAGTCCAACTATCCAATCAACGATTTTGGGTACACTCAAAATGTAATGGTTACTATAGTCCAACTATATGACCAACTACAAGTGGAGTAGTGTCTTGTACAGTCTAACTGTTCAAAGAAAGCAATATTAAATATTAGTCCAACTAATATATTTATAACAACGATAAATAAAATAAAAGAGCGCATATTGGCAAGTATTTAAACGAAATTACAAATTTAATACTTGTTTCCCAATATTTTTCGGCGAGCCTCTAACCCTCTGTAGAGTACTCGGGAAACCTAACTTTGGCCAACAAGCTGTATGAAACTTGACTTTGGCCAACACACAACCTTGACTTTGGCCAACAAGCTGTATGAAACTTAACTAGGTAGATCTCTAAGATCAATTGGATCTCATCCAATTCCTAGATCCGGTAGGTGGACCTCCAAGTCCGAAACACATATCCAATATATGCAAATATATCCAATATATTTCCTAATATTTTCCTCTGAATCAACTAAGCCTTGGCTTTGGCTCAACAAACTTAATGATTCCAGTTAAGCGGGACCCATTGACAGTGGGATAGCTTCGTAATCCACGTCGATGAACTAGAAGTGACCTTGACTTTGGCCAACAAGTCACAACCGCACAAGACATGCGATATAGAACAAAGCCTTTGTGGTTCAAACACATCTGCGATGGACATTGATCTTGACTTTGGCCAACAAACCAATGCCAATCTTGGATCTTGAGAGAAAACCACTCAATGGAAGGAAAAATGCTTAATATTTGATGAGGGTTTTTCGCGTAATTGGAAACCAATTTATTATCTTTGATTAGGTCTCATCATACACCATTAAGCATGCATTCTAAAAGCATAATAAGGCGCGAAATAAATTAATAATGATATGCGGATGGATATATAACAAATTTGTTCATAGAACAAATCTCTTCATTTCCTATCTCTTGCTAGCACTATTCATACTTCCACCCAATTACATAACACTAAAAGAAACCTCATTTACATTGAGGGGAATTGGTGAGAAGAGAAATACAATGAGAAAAGAGATAATAGGCTAGACACGCAGGTCTAATTTAAATAAATTCTAAATTTATTACAATAATTTCCAAAATTG